>PIJE02001133.1:2497-32497 GCA_002895965.2 Coryphaenoides rupestris | reverse complement strand
TTTGTATTATCACGGTATCATTGAAAATGAAGGTCCACCCCTCAATGTATTCCCGAGAAATAAATAGAGAATGAATGAATGAATGAATTCAAATGACTTACATCATGGATTTCATTTTTACTTTTATTTAGCCGCTCGCCTTCCTTTCCTCCTCCTTCATCGTCGGCTCGGTTTCTCTCATTCCTCCAAACCTCCTCTTATCTTTCCCTCGCTGCTCTTTTCCTGCCTCACTCTACTCTGTTTGGGCCTATCTGTCCAATTACCTACCTGCCTGGGTCTTTTTCTTCTCATTTCTGTCTCTCTCTTTGACTCTGTCTCTGTCTCCCCTCGCTCGCTCTCTCCCTCGCTCTCTCATCGCTCTCGCTCTCTCTCCGCTCTCTCTCGCTCTTCTCTCTCTCCTCTCTCTCTCTCTCTCTCTCTCTCTCTCTCTCTCTCTCTCTCTTCACTCTCTCTACACACACACACACACACACACACGCACACACACAACACACCACAAGCACAGAGAATACACCCATTTACTTGACATGCACATGCTATCATCTTTGCTATCATTTACTCTCATTTACTCTCTCTCTCCTCTCTCTCTCTCTTCTCTCTCTCTCTCTCTCTCTCTCTGTCTCTCTCTCTCTCTCTCTGTCTCTCTCCTCCTTCCTCCCTCTCTCTCTTCTCTCTTGTCTCTCTCTCTTTCTCTGTCTCTCGCTCTCTCTCTTTCTCAATATCAATTTCAATGTCAATTTCTCCCTGTGGGCTCACCACCTGCAGGGAGAGTCATTGGGGTCGGGTGCATTGTATACCGGGCGGTAGGCAAAAGCAGGGTCCTGGGCGTGCGGATCCCCTGCATCGCCGACTGGTTCTAGGGACGTGGAACGTCACCTCACTAACAGGGAAGGAGCCGGAGCTGGTGCGGGAGGTGGAGCGGTACCAACTAGATATGGTTGGGCTCACCTCCACGCACAGCACCGGTTCTGGAACCAAACTCCTGGAGAGGGGCTGGAACCCTCTACTCTCCGGAGCTGCCCAGGGTTGGGAGGCGCCAGGCGCGGTGTGGGGATACTCAACTAAGTCCCCGGCTGAGCGCTGGCTGTGTTGGGTTCTCTCCGCGGTGAACGAAGAGGGTCGCCTCCATGCGACTGCAAGTCGCCTGGGGGGAAGGGCCTCTGACTGTTGTGTGTGCTTATGGCACCAAACTACGGGCCCCAATGCCCAGAGTAATCCTGGCAGGGGAGTTGATTGGGAATGACACGGGCCATGCCCGATCTGACACCAGGAGTGGGTGTTTTGTTATTGGACTTCTGTGCTAGTCATGGACTGGCCATAACAAACACCATGTTCGAACATAGGGTGGTCCACAAGTGTACCTGGTAATGGGAATGTCTGGTGGAAGCCCCTGTCCGTAAGGTCTTTAACTCCCACCTCCGGAAGAACTTCTCGTGCATCCTGGGGGAGGTTGGGGACATGGAACCTGAGTGGGCCATGTTCTGCAGCTCGGAGCTGTGGTCAAAAGAACCCGTTGGTGGACACCAGCGGTGAAGGAAGCCGTCAGGCTGAAGAAGGAGGCCTTTCGGGCCTGGTTGGCCCAGGGGTCTCCTGAAACAGCAGACGGGTACCAGGAGGCCAAAAGGACCGCGGCTTCAGCGGTCACTGAAGCAAAAACCCGGGTGTGGGAGGAGTTCGGGGAGTCCATGGAGAAGGACTTTCGGTTGGCCTCAAGAAAGTTCTGGCAAACTGTCCTGGCGACTCAGGAAGGGAAAGCAGGGCTTGGCTCAGGCTGTGCTCAGTTGGGGAGGAGAACTTTGTTTGCACATTCCATATCTGCCCAGCAGATATGGAAGTTTTAGGTTGTTAAGTTTAAAAATTATTTTTGTGTGTTTGAAATCTGTGGGAAGTATGTATCTCTAATGTCTTGGTATAGGTGGCAGGTTGTTAGGAAGTGTAGCTCGGTTTCCACCTCCTGTTGGGTGCAGTGGGTACAGAGTCTGTCTTCTCTTGGTAGCCAGGTCTGCCGGTGGCGGCCTCTCTCCACGGCGAGGCTGTGCTCGCTGAGTCTGTATCTAGTCAAGGATGTCCTGAGTTTGGTCACAGTGCTCAGGTATTCTGCCGTTGTGTGTTGTCTGTTTAGGGCCAAATAGCATTCTAATTTACTCAGTTTTTTGGTTGATTCTTTCCAGTGTGTGAGGTAGTTTTCTTTTTGTTTTCTTATAATTTGGTTTAATCTAATGGGGTTTCTGTCTGGTGGCTCTGCTTGGTTTTGTGAATAGAGTCCCAGAACCAGCTGGCCGAGGGGGCATCGCTCTAGAGTCTCTCTGTGGATGAGGGCTTTGTTATGGAGCGTGTCGGGCTCACTGTCTTTTAGGTGGTTATGAAATTTGAATGCCCTCTTTTGAGTTTTTACTATTAGTGGGTATCGTCCTAATTCTGCTCTGCATGCATTGTTGGGTGTTTTCCGTTGGGTGCGGAGAATGGATTCGCAGAATTTGCAATTTCTCTCTCTCTCTCTCTCTGTCTCTCTCTCCCGTCCATATTTGTCTTTGAAAAGATCAAATATATTAAAATATTGTGTTTTTTACAATTATGATGATCATTGTTATTTTTGTTGTTGTTATGGTTGCTGTTGTTGTTGTTGTTATTATTATTATTCTCAATCTGATCCGTGTCACCGTCCTGCTCCCCAGTTCCTGTGCACGGTGGTGGCCATCCTGCTGCATTATTTCTTCATGTCGGCGTTCGCCTGGATGCTGGTGGAGGGTCTGCACGTGTACCGCATGCACACGGAGCAACGCAACGTCAACTACGGCCCCATGCGCTTCTACTACGCCATCGGCTGGGGAGGGCCCGCCATCATCACCGGTACACACACGCACACACACACACACACACACACACACACACACACACACACACCCCTCCATGCGTATCATGTAGCAGGGCAGATAAGGAGCCCTGTTGACATGTGCGTTAAATAGGTTTCATAATGTAGTCGCCGAAGCCGTAGACGGAAAAATGCTCACACACACACACACACACACATATGCAGACACCCACACACACACATGCAGAAACACACATAGGCACACACACGTGCAGAAACACATACACACAGACACACATGCAGACACACACATATGGAACGTACACACATGCAGAAACACGTACACACACAACACACATGCAGAAACACGTACACACAACACATGCAGAGAACCACACAAACATACACACACATGCAGAAACGTACACACACAGATAAACACGGAAGCAATTTAATCCTACACACACTTGGAAATGGCCACATCACTCACTTGTCTGGTGCTGTGCGTCGACACCATGCATACATACACACACACACACACACCACACACACACACACACACACACACAGAATACACCCATTTACTTGACTTACACGTGCTATCATCTTTGCTATCATTTACTCTCATTTACATTTACTTTTACATTTACATCTCTCTCTCTCTATTTCTCTCTTTCTCTCAACGCGTACACACATCTGACCGCTGTCTACCCTTGCTGGAGGGCTTGATCTATGTCTATCTATAAAACACACTAAACACACACACACACACACACACACACACACACACACACACACACACACACACACAGATTTACTGTGTCTTGAACCCTGGGGGACATGGCTCGTCTTTATCTCTCCCTCTGCTGTCAATCTCCTCAATCTGTTCATCTGTGTTTCCCCTGTCCCCCTCTACCTGGGGCCCGGTACTGGTCCGGGTGATCTGGTACTGGTCCGGGTGATCTGGTACTGGTCCGGGTGATCTGGGACCAGCACTCTCTCTCTCTCTGTTCCTGGTACTGGTCGGTCCGCATGGTGTGAGCTGTGGTTCTCCTCTGTAGTGCTCCTGTGTTGTGGTAACCGTGTGTGTGTGTGTGTGTGTGTGTGTGTGGTGTGTGTGTGCGTGTGCGTGCGTGTGCATGCGTGTGTGTGTGTGCAGGTCTGGCGGTGGGGTTGGACCCGGAGGGTTACGGAAACCCGGACTTCTGCTGGATCTCCATCTACGACAAGCTCATATGGAGCTTCGCTGGACCTATCGCCATAGTGATTCTGGTAACTGTCTGCCTGTCTGTCTGTCTGCTGGTCTGTCTGCCTGTCTGTCTGCCTGTCTGCCTGTTTGTTTTCATAATTGCTGGCTATCGATCTGTCTGAATTCATAATGCTTGGCTGTTTATTCCAACCTGCCTCTGTAAATATTGATGTCCTCCTCCGCCCTTCCTTCCTTGCTTCCTTCCTCCCTTCTTTGCTCCCTTCCTTCCTTCCTTCCCTCTGCTCAACATTAAATACAGATGACATAATTTTTTCTAAAACACAGTGTCTCCTTCCTTCCCTCCTTCCCTACCTCCTCCCTTCCCTCCCTACCTCCTCCCTTCCCTTCCTCCCTCCCTCCCTCCCTCCCTCCCTCCTTCCCTCCTCCCCTTCCCTCCCTACCTCCTTCCCTCCTTCCCTCCATCCTCCCCTTCCCCCCTCCCCTTCCTGCCTTCTCTATTATGCTATAATGGCTTGGTTCATTATATATAGTGCAGCATATCAAATCCTGAGTTCAGGAACCGCCGCACGCCCGCTGGCCGCATTCAACCTTCAAACATCACCTCTCAGCCGAGGCTGGATCACCAGACTGGAATACGTCAACTCGGTCTTTCGCGTCCTTTAGATTCCATCTGCATTGATTTGCGTCCCTTCCGTGGCTAATGGCCAGCAGCTCCTCCCCCCCCCCCCCTCCCCCCGCTAGAGGCGGCGTGTCTGTCTGTCTGTCTGTCTGTTTGTCTGTCTGTCTGTCTGTCTGTCTGTCTGTCTGTCTGTCTGTCTGTCTGTCTGTCTGTCTGTCTGTCTGTCTGTCTGTCTGTCTCACCCTGTCTAGACCGCTAACAGTCCCCCTCGCTTGCGCGTTGCTATTCTTGTCCTCCTGGCAGATGAACGGCGCCATGTTCCTCATCGTGGCCAAGATGTCGTGCAACCCGTCACAGAAGGAGAGCAAGAAGCTGCCCGTCATGTGAGTGTTATCGATCCACTGTCACCCTCCATCGATCACCTTCCGGACTCCGCCCCCCCCCCCCCCCCCCCCGCACCACCCCCCCTGTCCCGATGCTGCACTGTGTGTCTGTGTGTCTGGGGCAGCAGATAAGATGTTAAGACACTCATCCTGATGGCTATCTGATTCAGATCACGTGACGTGTCAGTCAGTGCCAGTTCCTCGCGTTTACTGCCGTCTTGTATGTTTGAGCTTTAACACGCTCAAGTCCGTGCAGTCTTTTAAGTTAAATATTCAGGGTTCTACTGAATATTTAATGTTCCATGTGTTTAATGTGTGTCCGTGTGTAATTAATGGGTTCGTTAGAAACTCTTCTCTCTCTCTCAGTTAGAACTAGCGACGTTTCCTTGGCATTTGTCTTCATTAACTCTGATTTCAGGGGCTTTATTTGCCGTTTATTTATTTACCGGCTGAACAGTTTTATTTAGCCGACATTTATGTTTAGCCGACAGTGCTGTTTTTGTAGCGTATTTTGCTGAATTTCTTTTTTGATAATTAAACATTTAAGTTGCGTATGAAGCACGTATTAGACACTAAAGTTCAATTTAATTTGAGCAGTTTTTCCAAGTGCAATGATATATATGCCACAGTATGACAACGTTATATGATTTTTTTCTTCCTCATACATTGTTAACGTGACTTAATAATATATAAAGACGTGTTATAACTAGAGCACCAGAGACGTGGAAGTACCGACAGCTTGAACTTTACTGCACCAAATGTAGACTCAGATGTTTACAGTTTGTAGCCTACATTTGTTCTTCATGGACTAAATGCACCTTTAATACCTTTAATGGAGATAAGATAAGATAGAATGTTACTGATCCTGAAGGAAATTCTTGTGCCAGTTTGCATAGCAATAGAATAAAAACAATAGAGAAATAAACAGAATAATAAAAAAATTATATAACAGATTTAAAATGTTACAGTAAGTCTAGAGAAGTATAAAAATACTGGATATGGTGAAAGTATTTTTGCCAACACGTGAATGCCCAATGCAGGCTGTTTACCAACACGACCGTTGATTTAAGGTTTCATGATTGCTATGAGCATGCGTGACATGGGCTATGCCGCTTTGCCTCTCTTTTTTTATTTTATTATGCCTTACTTTCCTGTTTTCTGATTGGCCTGTATGCTTCTCGAAATGATTTGAAATGAAAGTCTTGGGTCTGGCTGATTAACAGCTCAGTCTAATCAGCGCTGCTGTGCTGGACGGATACAAGCCGGTACCTACCCAGTACACCTAGTAGCTATCAAGCTAATTGAATTGCATAAATAGGTCTCTCCGTGTCTAGCCGTGCGCTGGGCTAGCCGCTGCTCTCCCCGCTAGGCTAGCGGGGGGTTAGCTCTGAAGCTAACGAGGGGATTAGTTGGGCTCAATTCTCCTGATTAGCACTCAGACTGTGAATTGAGAACTAATTGTCTCGGGGGCACGTGTCTGTGTTTATGTGTTCGGTGTTTTACCTTGCCTGGCTTTTGTACATATATTTTGAGATGCAAATCTTTATGACTTTATTGAAAATCTTTTTCCCTCTGTCTCTCTCCCACTCTCCATCTCTCTCTCTCTCTCTCTCTCTCCCTCTCCCTCTCTCCATGTCTCTCTCTATGTCTCTCTCCCTCCCTGTCTCTTTGTCTGTCTCTCTCCCTTTCGCTCTCTCTCCCACCCTCTGCCTCTTCATGTCCCTCTCCCTCCCCTCCCTGTCCCTCTCTACGTCTTTCTCCTCTCCCTCCCTCCCTCCCTCTCTCTCTCTCTCTCTCTCTCTCTCTCTTCTCTATGTCTCTCCGTCCCCAGTGCTACCATCCGTAATGCCTTCCTGCTGCTGGTGGTGACCACGTCCACCTGGCTGTGTGGCCTGCTGGCCGTCAACAACAGCATCCTGGCCTTCCACTACATCTTCGACGTGCTCTGCCTCGTGCAGGTGTGTGTTGTGTCTTTGTTGTGCTGGCTTCAATGCAGAAAATGGTCCAATGTGGTCTGTCGGTCTGTCGGTCTGTCGGTCTGTCGGTCGGTCTGTCTCTGTGACTTCTCTCTCTCTCTATCTCTCTCTCTCTCTCTCGACTGTGACTGTGTCTCTCTCCCAGGGTCTGTCCGTGCTGCTGGTGTTCACCGTGCTGAACAGCGAGGTCCAGGAGGCCTGGAGGGCGGTGTGTCTGGGTAAGAAGAGTCCAGGGGAGGACCCCCCGAGACCCCCACAGACCACCGTGAGTTGGACCCCCTCCCCTCCTCTCCCAATATCTCATCCACCCACACCCGCCATGAGCCCAGATGTTCCCTCACTATATTTACTATTACACTATCAACTGTTGTATGTTATTATGGGGTAGAACGGCTTTCTGGAAACTAGAAGGTTGCTGGTTCGATTCCTGTCTCTATGAATGGGGGAATGTGAGCCTATATAAATGCAATCCATTTACCATAATGGTTAATAGTTTAAAAGCAATGTTGTTAGTTCGGTTACAATTAGTTAGTTATCAATTATCAATTATAATTGACTTAACTTGGGAGTAAAACCTCACTCACACAGGCTTTAAGAATGCTATGACTGTTGCGCTGAATGGCGGTGGTCATTTGTCTTATCGTTTGTCTTCCAATGAGGTTGAGGTCGTCTGTTCGAATCCCCCAGTATCTAGCGGTGTGACGGCTGAGAATCGGGTCGCTCAGCTTGACTGGAGCCTGTTGAGACGCCTTAACGTTTACAACTTTTGACCATGGAGGCCGGCTGCCCTGATAGGACGTTGCTTTTGATGCAGTGTCCACTCAGACACAAGCAGAGGCGGACCGGGGGAGCCTCCCTCTGAGAGACCAGCAGTACCTGTGTGTCCTCCACCTCTCCACCCTCCCCCCCACCCTCCTCGGTTCCCTCCATCCATCTCTCTGCTCACTCTGCCTTCAGGCCAGACAAGCCGACCCAGATCACGGATCGTTAGTGTGTGTGTGTGTGTGTGTGTGTGTGTGTGTGTGTGTGTGTGTGTGTGTGTGTGTGTGTGTGTGTGTGTGTGTGTGTGCGTGTGTGTGTGTCTGGGTCAGCAGTAGCAGTGTCAGCCCAAAGTATCTGTTCCAGTAGGTTATAAAATATAAGTAGCGTGTATGTTTAGCTCGTTGATTTGCTGATTGATTCATTGATTCACTTTCACTCTGTATGCATATTTTTTTAAACTATAAATCGTAACAATTGTAGAGTCAGCAAACGTGTCACTTCTGGCAGGTTATTGAATAAACATCATGGCCGTATTTAGCTAATGTTATGTGGTGTGTTCCTCTCACTGTGTGTGTGTGTGTGTGTGTGTGTGTGTGTGTGTGTGTGTGTGTGTGTGTGTGTGTGTGTGTGTGTGTGTGTGTGTGTGTGTGTGTGTGTGTGCGTGCGCAGGGTCAGAACCCCTACAACAACGCCTCTCTCCTGGAGCAGAGCGGTCTGCACCGGATCACCCTGGGAACCTCCACCGTCTCCTCCGTCAGCTCCGCCAGGTACACACACACACACACACGCACACACACACACACACACACACACACTTGTAGGGATGCACACGCACACACAGACACACACATGTGCATACATACACATACACACATGATTGCTTGCTTGTCTCAAATATACACATACAAACACACACAAGCATTATTTTATATATAATTTTTTTAATGTGAAGCATGTTGTTACCGGTTTTCAAATAGCTTATCTTATAACATAACATTAATATCTTAATAGCATTAATTACGATTACAAAGTCACTGTAGGAAAGCTAGTAGTCGGTTACTATGGAGACGGACACCAGTAGTGGTAGAATACACGGCATCACAGCAGGGTGTCCGGTTGTGTTGTGGAGGAGGGAACTGGAGTGGAAACCGTGGAAACGGTGTCAGGTCTGGGTTAATGTGTTGAGTACCCGGAGCAGTACGGGTTAGTGTGTTAAATACACGGAGGAGCAGGACTGTACTTCATAAGGACCGGGTTAGTGTGTTAAATACACGGAGGAGCAGGACTGTACTTCATAAGGACCGGGTTAGTGTGTTAAATACACGGAGGAGCAGGACTGTACTTCATAAGGACCGGGTTAGTGTGTTAAATACACGGAGGAGCAGGACTGTACTTCATAAGGACCGGGTTAGTGTGTTAAATACACGGAGGAGCAGGACTGTACTTCATAAGGACCGGGTTAGTGTGTTAAATACACGGAGGAGCAGGACTGTACTTCATAAGGACCGGGTTAGTGTGTTAAATACACGGAGCAGGACTGTACTTCATAAGGACCGGGTTAGTGTGTTAAATACACGGAGGAGCAGGACTGTACTTCATAAGGACCGGGTTAGTGTGTTAAATACACGGAGGAGCAGGACTGTACTTCATAAGGACCGGGTTAGTGTGTTAAATACACGGAGGAGCAGGACTGTACTTCATAAGGACCGGGTTAGTGTGTTAAATACACGGAGGAGCAGGACTGTACTTCATAAGGACCGGTTGTGTGTTAAATACACGGAGCAGGACTGTACTTCATAAGGACCGGGTTAGTGTGTTAAATACACGGAGGAGCAGGACTGTACTTCATAAGGACCGGGTTAGTGTGTTAAATACACGGAGGAGCAGGACTGTACTTCATAAGGACCGGGTTAGTGTGTTTAAATACACAGAGGAGCAGGACTGTACTTCATAAGGACCGGGTTAGTGTGTTAAATACACGGAGGAGCAGGACTGTACTTCATAAGGACCGGGTTAGTGTGTTAAATACACAGAGGAGCAGGACTGTACTTCATAAGGACCGGGTTAGTGTGTTAAATACACGGAGCAGGACTGTACTTCATAAGGACCGGGTTAGTGTGTTAAATACACGGAGGAGCAGGACTGTACTTCATAAGGACCGGGTTAGTGTGTTAAATACACGGAGGAGCAGGACTGTACTTCATAAGGACCGGGTTAGTGTGTTAAATACACGGAGCAGGACTGTGCTGTATATGGAGCACGACTAATGGTCTCATAAAGAGATTCTTGTCTTCATGCCTCAGCGGGTATTATGGGATGTGTGTCATGTGTAGCTGTGTGAGCTTGTGTGTGTGTGCGTAGTAGTTACAGCGTGTGTGTATGTGATTGTAAATGTACTGTAAATGTACATTTAATTGCAGTGTGTGTACGTGTGTGTGTGTGTGTGTAGACAAGGAATAAAATAAATACCATTTATTCTACTTTTACGATAAGACGTGATGCATATATACATGTGTTTGTGTATATATTCGGACCCATGGACATACATATATTCATATAGTCATATGAATATACTGTATGCATGTGTGGTGGTGACAATGTGTGTCTCTGTGTGTGTGTATTGAGTGTTCCTCTCTCTCCGTGTGTCTCCAGGGAGAACCTGCTGGCCCGTCAGACTCTGGAGCAGAACATCGGACTCACAGGGGCCACGGACCTGGACGTGGCCATGTTCCATAGGGACGGAGGTACACACACACGCACACGTACGTACACACACACTTACTCACTCACTCTGAAAGAGCAACTATGGCAGCTTATAAATCACGTACAGATCTGCGTATCTTTTCACACCTGTTACCATGGTAACCTGTCACACACACACACACACACACACACACTCTCTCGTCTCTCTTCGGTGGCTTCCTCGCTCTCTCTATCTCTCGCTCTCTCTCTTATTGTCTCTATGTCTCTCTATTGCTCGATCTCTCTTCCTCTGTCCCTATCTCTCTCTCTCTCTCTCTCTCTCTCTCTCTCTCTCTCTCTCTCTCTCTCTCTCTCTCTCTCTCCCAGGTGAGGACTCTGACTCAGACTCTGACCTCTCCCTGGACGAGGAGCGTAGTCTCTCCATCCCGTCGTCGGAGAGCGAGGACAACGTGCGTCTCCGCGGACGCATCCAGCGCCGCTTCAAGCGCACCAATCACGGCGAGCGGCTGCTGACGGAGCCCGCCCAGAACGGCACCAAAGGTAGGCTGCACCGTGGGGCGGCTGATCTGATCTGTAGACTTTAAGGAGAGTCCAAACGTTGTGTTGTCTGAGACGCCATGTTGTTTTGTGTTGGTTGCTGGTTGGTCACATGGATTCCATCCGGACATTTATGTTAGGATAAGTCCCGCCTACAAGCCACCGAGCCAAGTAGCACTCAAGGAACCCACATGAGACCCTGCACCACAGGACACACACAGCCACACCTGCACACACACACACACACACACACCCACACATGCACATGCACACACACACACATGCACATGCACACACACACGCACATGCACACACACACACACACACACACACTCGCGCACACACACATACACACACACTCGTGCACACACACATACACACACACACACACACACACACAACACTCTGTGTTTAGCAGATGGCTGTTGAGCTGTCTGCTACAGGAGGTTACAACCCCTCATATATATACACACACACACATACATACATACATATACACACTCACACACTGACACACCTTCAGAACACGATCAATACCATCCACTGTGCATGAGGTGGACGTCATGCATAATAAAGTCATGCGTGCGCTACACTGCGACATTTGTAGTGCTGCAGACACGTCGGCCATATGTCTGCTCCCCTCCCACTCCCACACGGGTCAGCCTCACACCCTCACCACACACAGCAGATCAATGCATCACCCCTCTGAGCCATCTGGCCGGGGTCAGAGGTCACATAGTTTGAAAGAGAGCGAGAGAGAGAGATCGAGGCAACCAAAGATGCCCCACTCCGGGAGGGCCCAGAGCGGTCCGCTGGGCAGAGCAGGCGTTTAGCACGGGCCGTCCGTTTAAAAAGACCTCTACTTTACCACCCGCCTACCCAGAGGACTGTCCTCACAGCGATAGCCTGATCTGTCTGTCACACAGGTGGGTGGACACTCCCATGCGTGGTGGCACAATCGGGTAGGTTTTGACAGGGCTTGTAATGGCCGCTCCACATCACGGCTCGTGGTGCAACAGGGGCCCTTCCTAATAGGTTCTGCAAACCAGTGGTGGGTGGTGGTATTTAGCTGGACTCGCGATGGTGATTCAAAATGTAATCGCTTCGGAAATATCTGTTCGGGCCTCGCCTACATCATCATCACCCTAATGTTCCCACGAGTGTGACAGACTAAAAGGCTCTCCCACAATACACCGGGGGCAGTGTGTCAAGTGAGTATCACTTGATGGGAATACCAGGATAGAACTCCCTATTTTGTCAATTATTTAGTTATTATCAGTTTATAATTGAGGTGAGTGTCGGTGCTCGAAAAGTCTGGAAAAGCAATGCAGCTCCAACTGCAGGGAAGACTACAGTTGCACGGGGACTACAACTCCCACAGCTGGGACTGCAACTCCCACAAGCACATTAGCCCCAGCTGTTGAAGAATCATCTCTCACTCGATGACTGTGGGGCGGGAACGAGAGCGCAGGTGCTCGCTTAACCTATAAAACAATGCCCCGGTGATTTAAAGAGTCCTTAAGCACATACAGTGCACTCACAGCCTCAGTCATTTACCAAAGATGAAAAAATATCTGAGGGAATGTTAAGAGGAAAGTCTCATTCCATATATTACCAAGTGGGAGCCAAGTGGGAAAAAGCATTTTACTTTCCACTAATCACGGTGCAATTGATTTGGAGATTAAGTCGACCGTGTTTCTAACTTTGTCTGCCGTGCTGGGAGACTGCGTGCTAATAATTATTTCTGCCACATCATTATGTCTCTCTCATTGACTTCCTCATAACCAACAGCTTTTGAAGGGGCTCCTCCATTTTACTTTCTTTTTCCAAATTATCCAAACTATTTTAAACTAAGGAATGTCCTAAATACAAATATCTGGGGCCTTCCTCCGCGCTAATCTATCTCAAATTTCCTGCGAAATGACTAAATAGTAAATGGTGAGTAGTAAAGTTATATATTTTCATATCTCACTGCTCTTTAGCTGTCTGCGTGTGTGTGTGCGTGCGTGTGTGTGTGTGTGTGCATGTGTGTGTGCGTGTGTGTGTGCGTGTGTGTGTGTGTGCGTGCGTGCATGTGCGTATGTGCGCGCATGCCTATGGTGTATCTGCTTCGCCGAGTAGAAAGCGTTTGTACTTTTGTAAAAGATGGTTACACAGGACACGTCCCCACAGAGATCACTAACTCTGTGTGAGCCCGACTGATTGAATGTGGATTCACAACACACTCACAACAAAGAGGGCGCGTTCAGAACGGTACAAGGTCTAAAATAGCACTAAATCCAGACAGAACATTTTCTGTCTGGATTTAATCATGTTTGAATGAGTGCTAGTTCATTTTTTAGATAATGTTTCCAGGTTGATTGTGATTACTAGTGTCCTAAATCATGTAGTTGGCCTAGTCACAAGGATTTCATATCCAAATGCTTATTAGCTATGCAATAATCCCAGACCCTCTGATTAACCAATCACCAAATTTGTTCCTTACCTGTGATTGACAGATCTGGACGGCAACGACCTGCTGTCCTATTGGCCAGCCCTGGAGGAGTGCGAGAACCGCAGCCTCCAGAAGTGGGGCTCGGAGCGCCCTCTGGGGGCCGACTACAGCAAGGACGCCGCCAACAACAACCAGCCGGACGCGGCGCTCACCAGCGGGGACGAGAGCGGCCTCACGCAGCCAGGCAGGCATCGCAAAGGTAAGACACATGCACACATGCTCACACACACAGACACACGCACACACACACACAAGACACAAAAAATGACTTTAAGCCACTTTTTGGAACTGTAGTTTTATTTTTCTGTAGTTCTTATTATGCAATTGAAAGTTACTATTTTCTTCTTATTATTCTTTCCTCTTATGCATTAAATCCTTTTGCTCCTTATCTCTCTCTCTCTCTCTCTCTCTCTCTCCTCTCTCTCTCTCTCTCTCTCTCTCTCTAACCACTCTATACCCTATTCCTCTCTCCACTCTTTTCCTCCTTCTCCTCCCCCTCTCCTCCTCCTCCTCTCTCCTCCTCCTCCTCCTCCTCCCCCTCCTCTCTCTTCTCTCCTCTCTCCTCTCTCCTACTCCTCCTCCTCTCCCTCCCCTCTCTCCTCCTCCTCTTCCCAGGTATCCTGAAGAACCGTATGGGCTGTCCCCCGGCCCTCCAGGGTCGCGGCAACAGTGAGCTCAACTGGTACCGGACGTCCACACTGGGCCACCGCGGCGTGCCAGCCGCCTCCTACGGCCGCATGTACTCCCACGCCACGGGCTCGGCCGGCGGGGGCAGCGGGGGGGGCAGCGGCTCCCTCTCGCAGCCCGCCTCCCGGTACTCGTCCCGGGAACAGCTGGACTCGCTGGCCCGCCGGCAGCTGTCGCGAGACCCGCTGGGCCGGCCCACGGTGGGAGGGTCCCGGGACCGCCTGGACTCCCGGGGCTCCAGGGACAACCTGGACCTGCTGCCCCGGAGGAGGGAGCCGGGCCCGGGGGGAGGCGGAGCGGGGCCGGACCACCCGCGGGTGTCGGCCTCCAGGGAGAACCTGGCGGGCTCGCGGGACCGGCTGGACTACCTGTGCCACGCGGGCAGCGCCCACGCCTCGCGGGAGGACCTGAGTGGGGGAGGGGAGGGCTACCTGAGTGGCTCCCGGTCACAGCTGAACACGCTGACGCGGCGGCAGGCCTCCTCCCGGGAGCACCTGGCCGCCGGGGTGCTGGTCAGCAGCCGCTCCCGGGAGCAGCTGGAGACCAACGGAGGAGGAGGAGGAGGAGGAGGAGGAGGAGGAGGAGGGTCCCAGGCCCAGCCCTGCCGAGAGTGGCTCCGCACGCTGCCCCCCCGCCAGGCCTCACACCCAGACCAGCCCCCCGCCTCCCCGCCGCCCCCCATCCACGAGGAACCCCAGCAGGAACCGGCCGCGGCCCCCGGGGCTCCCCGTGGCAGAGCCCCTCCCTCCTCATGTAGGTACCCGACCCCTCTGAACCGCCCGCCGTCCAGCGAGCATCTGGACATCCTGTCATCCATCCTGGCCTCCTTCAGCTCCAACGTCTTGACTCCTCCCCCCGGGGCCAATGGCTCCGCCCACGGCCCCTCCCCCTCCCCGCCCCGCTCCCTCACATCCCAGAGCATCTCTGAGGTCTCCCCCGACTCAGAGTAAGTTACCCCTCCCCCAACTCCCCCCCCCCACCCCCACACACCCCTGTCACCTTTCTGTCACTCGCTGCTAACCCTGCCCCCTGCTAGCTAACCCTGCCCCCTGCTAGCTAATCCTGCCCCCTGCTAGCTAATCCTGCCCCCTGCTAGCTAACCCCTGCAAGCTAATCCCGCCCGCTCCCTTCCTTTCCACATGGGTCTGATTGGCATGTGTTTTGTCATGTGTTGTTTCCTGTCATCTTTTACTTCCTCCCTCCCTTCATTCCCCCCCCAAAGTTCTACCTAATGTTCCTCGTTTTTATTTTCTGTTTGATAATGATATATTAATCTATTCATATTCATTATTTAGCCAGTTTTTTTGTTGTATTAATATTTTCTAGGAATAACACCAGACTAGTTAACCACTGGTGACTGGGATACTTCATAAGGGCTAAAACTACAACATTTTACAACATATTTTTTAACAACTGTTTCTCTCTTTCCCTTCAGAGCCAACAGAAGTGAAAACCAGTCCTGATGATCGCCTCCAAATCCCATGATGCCGTGTGCCTGAGTCACCAGGGCTAAGGTCAAAGGTGACAGACCGACTCTGGGGGTACCGGAGGACTGATCTTCAATAGGATTGACGGAAATATACAATGTCAAAAGAAATCCGCTTCTCGAAGGCTCTCGGTTTTATTTTAGATTTTTTTTCTTAAAAGGATGCAACCATGATGGGCTGATTGTATAGATTGATTTTTTTTTTTCGTCACAAATTCCCCGTCAGGGGTGGTGTCTTACAGATGTACACAGTCACCATGGTGACCGCCTCCTCTACCTGGAAAATATGTCTGAGCGGATTTTGGTGAAACGTAAAAAAAACGGATCAGCCTGATCTCCAAAACATGATCGCTCGAAAGAAGAAAAAAAAAGTGAAAAAAACTGTACATAACATTTTTATACATTTTGTATTTTTTTCATTGGAGATTAAGGAAAAGATTAAACTACTTGTGATGTTTTTTGAAGATGTATGTCCATGTGTGGATGTGCGTGAGATGACTGTAAGAAGAAGAAATATCATTTATTGCTGAAAAGAGAAAACGACAAACTCAACCCCACCCCGCCCACCACTGCCGCCCTGCCCACCACCACCCTGCCCCGCCCACCACCACAAATAGTTTTATTCTCATCCTATTTGCTCTCCTTCCCTTTCATCACTACCTTTGTGTATAAAATGTAGGTAAAGGGGTCCGGCGATGGTGATTGGATGAGATTAACAGGAAGTGATTAAGAAATGTCTATGGGGGCCCAGGAAGTGATTGTAGATACAGAGAGGAATAACAAAAAAAAGACAGACCGCTGATGAGAAGATGGCGACACCAGAAGAGAACTTCCAATTGGGTTCCTGCTGTGTAGAGGAGTTGATCTTTCACGAGGGTCAAAAGGTCATGTTCCAAAAAGGCTCCTGGGTTTTTTCTCGGGACCCCCGACACCTACTGGACATGAATGTCTCATATCTTTTCTTTCTTCTTTTTTTCCTGTGCCTGGTGCTGTTACATCCATATCATTTTATGGCAAGAAAAGAACAACAATTTGGATCTGGAAGCATTTCTGGAACCTTCTAGAACTTTCCAGACCTGCAGTTGGAAGCGCTAGGTCTGTCTGGCTCCAGGTGGCGAAGGGTGCACATCCGTTTACAACCGCAGGTATCTTTAATCCAATCCAGGTATTTCACACTTTCTCACTGCTGTATCACGTCTCCACCTGCCTCAAGAAAAGCACCCCAGCACCCCGAGGGCCGGACGGATCTCTCGCCCAACGCAGGCCAACGCAGTTCCAAAAGCTCCGCGCTCACCACCCAAACCTAAGCCAAAGGATTCATGTATTCAATCTTATTTTGTAATTCTGATGTGATTCTCTGTGACATTGTAGGTAAGCAGAAGAACCTCATTATCTTTCTATTATCAATGCCAGAGTATTGCATTGCATTTTTATGCAGTTATTTATTTATTTATTTATCAATGATTATTTATTTATATATTTTATTGATTTATTATTTTAATGGCTGTGCCATGGAAGCATTCAATAAACTAGTCTCCGGGTTAATGTGCGTTTACCTCAGAGTATTTACTTTTGTGTTCAGTGGTCTGTGTTATCAGATGGACGCTGACTTACGTTTTATTATTTATTACGTTTATTTAGTTTTTGTCTGCAAACCTTGTTGACTAGTTTTTTGTTGTTATATCCATTGTCTGTGAGGGTGAGTTGACTTCACCTGTCCAAAGCCTCGTTTAAAACCCTGTCATGTTTTTTCCAACACAAGAAAAAACTGCCAACCTTGAGCTGACAACACAACAACAAACCAACCAACAACAACAAGCTCTTTGTTTGTGTTTAGAATTCCACGAGGAAAACTCCATTTCATCTGGGCCAGGCACACACTCCCACCTCGTCTCTCTCCATCACAGTCAGATGTGTCACCGCTAAAAGCCGCTTAAGTGCTTTCAGGACTTGCCGTGTTTAATGTTTAATGTGTGCACAGCCAGCTGCTGCCTGGCCCAGCCAGCGGTGCTGCTGATTGGAGGGCCGTGCGTGTGCCATAGTATGTCAAACAACCAATCAACAGTGGTCGCAGGTCTCCTCCAGCAGTTTTAGCACAAAAGGCAGACCAACCGATTTTAAACAAGGATTTTTAAACACGGGTGTGTGACACTCGGGTGTTATATAGGGTGTAGATGGATTTTGGGTGAACATTTATGTGTTTGTTTATTTCTGTATTTATTTGCACTTTCATGGAAGCGGCCCACCTACAAAGCAGGATTGGCTCACAAGGATCTACAACTAATATTTAGTCATCATTGAATTTAGAATTTGATTCCCAGAACAGGAATGCAAGTTGAGGGGATTAGATGAGGATAGGTGAAAGTAGGAGAGAGACAACACATAGATCTGTCACACCTGAACGCACACAAACTCCCCATTAACTGTTGTGTCCTCTCATGTGGTGACAGGGGGACTTATTGTGACTACTTATTACTGCCGGCTGCCATTATCTCTCCAGAAAGGTAGTCCACTACCTTGACACATCCTGCCCGTTTCATCAGCCCCCGCCCCCTCTCATTCAGCTGACATAGTGGTGAGTTAACCTCCTTCTTGTACAGACATGAGATTTATTTATTGATCCAGTCATTATTAACCATGGGGGGGGGTTTATCGCCTTCAAAATGGCCGCCCATGACTGTTTGAAATGTGAGCGGCAGGACCTCTCTGATCATTTGTTTTTTTAGGTTTTTTTTAACTTGGTGTTTTATATGACCTCACTCCGGTCCAATGAGATGGCAGATCCTTCTGAGACAAATCCTTTAAAGAAAAAACAAAAGTAATAACAATCCTTAACAGTTGTCTGATTCCAGTGCATCGTAAACACACGTAATACACACTACTATGCTTAACGTCGGCCTGTAAGACGATTGCTCGTCCCTATAATCCAACATATTATAACGCCTCAAACGCAACCACTTATGCAAGTAGTTTGGCATTGACATGCAGATTCCAACTCTGTGGTTCCCGACTTGACAACACAGCCGTGACAACACGTTGGTAACTGGGACTTCTATTTAGTCAAGTGAAAAAAAACTGGTCTGGTTTGGTCCAGCTAACATTGGTTAAATTGAGGCGATGCAGTTGTCCCATAAAAAGGAGTGAATATATGCACTAGGATGAAGACGTGTTTTGGTTTTGAACCTTGGGTTGGAGTGAGGTGGATCGCAGAGACACAGGGAGGGAGGGAGACTTTGTCTTTGTTTGTATATGCGTGTTCATTATGGGATGTCATCATTCTCACTGTCGGGATGGGGACGTCGTCACGGAAACAACTGTTCCTCAGATGTTCACATGAAGATAAACAGAAATGTTGGACATTAAAAAGAAAACTAAAACTAAATTGGTTGCGGAAGGTCGCGGTGGTGTTGTGTGTGTGTGGGTTGGTCTTGCTCGGTGTGAATGTCTGGTCAGGGTCAGTTCAGACAGGAAGAGCACTGGCTGCCCAGAGCCTCACCTCCCTCTAACGCCAATGACTTTCACTAACATATGAGTTTAAATGCATTTCATTCTGAATTAACAAGAGCAATCATGTTTCAAAGCCGGGCCTATGCTCTGGTGGAGGTAGGAAATTAATATTACAGTGCAAAACATTATCAAGCGCTGTGAATGAGCCCTTTGGCTAAATGTCAACCCCGCACTAATTACAGCTTGTCTTAACAGTTATCGACAAAGGTTTACAATAAAGCCACGTAAACAAGTGACATGTAAACAAGGAAGAGATTTTGAATCATCTGATTTTAATAAAAAATGGACAGGAAGCATGGAATCTCAAACCTCTGATGATTTGACAACCATCATCTGTCTTCGTACATATTGAGTACAACTGCCCATCCATCCAAAGTGAATTGAAACAAGCATACTAGCCTTCGAGACCAATGACACTTCTCCTCAAAGCCCATGTGACAAACATTGTGAGGCCATCCTGATTTTTTTGTAATTGATTGAATTGAATTGATCCTTAGCACATTATTCCTGTTGTGTAATGCAGATAACTTCATACTCTATGTATTTATACATCATCCTCTAAGACAATATTGTCTTGGAGGTCTTCATCCAGCAGCAGCCAAATCTCACTTTAAAACATTTTAAAATGCATACACATTACCACATATAAAAGCAATGGGTGACATTTCAGTATCACACACACACTTAAAAAAAACCCAAACTAAAATGACATATAAAAATAGACGTGTCTCCATTTGTCTTAACAAAGACAAAAAGGAATATATGGTCGGAAGAAGAAGGCGCAACACGCTTCAGTCCACGGCGTCAGACGGCCGCTTCCCTCCTTGGCCAGGCCTCGCTCCTCCCCCACACGCCCTCATCGCCGCTGCCCCCGGAGGAGGAGGAAGAAGAGGGGGGCAGGGGTGGACGTCCTGGCCCATCCTCCTCAGCTTGGCGCCGTAGTAGCGCCTCTCATGCGGTAGGCGCGGGCCTTCTGCCGTGCCGCCCGCCCTTCTCCCGCAGCACCTCCTGCTCCACGCCAGCACCCCCATCCGCCGCTCCCACTCCAGGCTCTCCATCTGCTCCTTGCGCCCCTGCTGCTCGCCAAATAATCTCCAACCTCATCGTCCATCTCCAGCTCAGTCTCCGCCTGTGCCTGCAGGACGCCGCCCTCTCCCGCTCTCCCGGTTCCGCTTGGCAAGCGCTGCTGCCGCTGCGCCGCTTGCCACGCAGGGCGGGGCCTGCGGGGAGGTGTGTGTGGGGGCAGGGCCACATCCCCGGCCCGGCTCCTCGTGGCGGCGCCGGTGGGCTGGCGACGGGGAAGGTGTTGTGGTGCTGCTGCTGGGGGGGGGCTGCTGGAGGAGAGGTGGGGGTGGTGGTTGTTGTTGTTGTTTGTGAGCTGGGACCCTGGAGCCACCTGTTGAGGTCAAGAGTTCAAGGGGTTCAAGATGGTGAAGAGCAGTGCCATGTTATGGTTGGATGATAAGTTTCAGCAAGGAAGTATGAATACTGTACACATGAAATAATCATAAGTATTAAATAGTATGTTATTATACATGTGTGGATGAAAGCAACTGAAAAGGTTTACGTGAAGTAAAAACTAAAGTTAAGCCTTAAAACGCACCACAGCCCACGCTGCTCAGGGTCGGGAATGCCACACGAGTCGATGTAGCTGGTGGGGAACCCGACTTCTTGGAATGATGCATTGTGGGCCGTGAGCTCGGGCCAACCACACCGTGTCCAGGGCTGTCGATGGGTCATTCGAGTTGAGGTGGAGGATGAGAGCCACCTGCTCTTCCTCATCCTGAGAAGGTAAGAACCATTATTATTGTGTTTTCTCAAATTATGATGTATTTATTACCAAGCTGTTCCAACACTCAAAAACCATTGACTTTATCCACGCTAGTAACTCAGTGATACAAGTTCAGACGTCACCAAACTGAAGTCATCCTTCTCCCGGATGACCCTGTTTAGAAAATGTTATCTACGTTTAGTGGTCGACTTTTTGGCAGTTTTTGTTACCTTAATGCTGCTGTATCCATTCACGTGATCGGCAACATTCATCACCACTATGCTACCTAAACGGAGACAGAAACGTAGCACAAGACAAGACAGACACCGACAGATAGGGGAGGAGGGAAGGAAGAAGGGAAATGAGAGGGGGTGGATGTCAAAACATTTTCTAAAAACCGGCCCCGGTCACACACTTAACGAGCGTAACTCAAAATCCAGCCTAATACGGACCCTTCGCCTGTGATGTCACTATCGCATACATCGCCATTTTGGGTGTCAAGAAGGGGGCTTAGCTAACCGGGGTTGGGGGGGGGGTCTACAAGGCTCTCGGGGCTACGGCTGGCGTGTTTGGCTCACGTGGTGTGGCGCTGTTCTCCTGGCCCGGGACCGTGGCGCTGGCGGTGGCGGCATCCTGTGTCTCATTATTGCTTAACATTCTTTCGGTTTCGGGAGCTGCAGGTTTTTTGTTGTTGCCGCGCCAAGTAGTAATGTTGCCAAACACCGTCGGCACGTAGTCCGGTGACAGGGGATTCTTGCTTTGTTTACCTAGAAGATGAGGACAAGAATGAAAAACTGTATAAATCCACTGGTCCGATTCATATCAGGAGATGATACAAGTAGAATAGAGAAATAATGTGAGAGCGCAAAGGGCAAGGAGGGAGCAGAAGTGACATTCTGAGTGTAATACCAAGATCCAAGAACATACAATATGCTAAACAATGTTCAATGTTTGCCTGTTCTTAGTGAAGGTGGTACCAGTCGTCTAGATCACATCTCTATCATATTTGTAGCTGAGGAGTAAGCATTTTAAAGAAATGCTGATGTTTGAATTAAATGTTTAACCAGTTGCAACACAGAAGTAGGAAGAGATAAAGAGAAAGTGATAAGGGGTGGGAGTAACTGAGGGGCTCTCCGTATGTTTTCTTTAGTCACAGGACTGTTTTATGAGCCCCACCCTAGCTAGCGGGAAGAGGTCAGCGGCAGGGAAAGACAGGCACGTGTGCACTTAAGGCCTCAGAAACGTTGAGTGTGCGTGTGAGAGAGAGAGAGAGAGATATACATGCATGGAAGAGTGGTCTACTCTGTCCTAAATGGTGTATATGGTTACATTCATCAGGTGATAAAAATGTCTTCTTGTTTAATTAACAGCATTAACAGCATTGGGGTCTGTTCGGTCGAGGCAAGATCAAAAGGGGGGTATTTCCTGGGAACAGGGAAGTGCGCGTGACAAGGGTTAGGTACGTTGGAGGTAAATGACTTGCCAGGCCCAGATCAGCCAATGACCCGGGACTAAAATGTGTCATCCAAATTAGCCAGATGAGGCCTAGCTCCTGTAATATACGTCTCCTCTCCTCGTGAGGTAGACGAGGAGAGGGTTGATGAAGTCTCGCTACTCATGAGCTCGGTTGACGTGCAGACCAACAAAGATGCCACCATCCAGTGTACCCATTGACATGACACACTTTGACTGTGTATAGCCATGATCATCGTCTTGTCAAAGTCACGTGGACAGGTGGATGGTCACCATCATTTGTTTATTTATAGGTCAAATTATTAGTGTTTTATCGAAAAATGCTAAACAATAGCGTTTATACAATGATGACAGTACTCTTGTCCCTAACGTGACCCCAGTAGTTCACGGTGGAGTGCCCCCTGGCTGCGCACGCATCCCACTGGGTTTGTAAACGGGAAAGCCGCCCCCAGCACCGGTCCGCTACTTTGACTGTTCAGTCACATTAAAAACAACAGCTTCCACAAGTCAACATTCTTCTTTGACCTGTTTGACTCCATGTTGGAGAGCACTTACAACTTAAACTCACCGGAGATGAAGTGTTGACTGCAGAGGCGACTGGACGCCCCGGGCCGCCAGGCGTCGCGCCGCACCGCCGCCACCCAGCGGCGCCTCCGCTCCGAGTCCCGCCGGGGGAAGCGATAGAAAGACACAAGCGAGCCGGGACTCTTCCTGTTGTGGCAGCCGATCGCAACACACGTGTGCACCATGACGGCCAAGAGAGGAGACGTATATTACAGGAGCTAGACTAGACCCTGGGAACTATGCAAGGCTGCTGCTGCTGCTGCTGCTGCTAGCCATGGCCCCTGCTGACACCCAAAATGGCGGACTGAATAGAACAGTGACATCAATGCGAGCGGGTTTAAAAACATTGTTGGGGGTGGGGGTGGGGGGCTGTAGCCACCTATCGAGCTGAGTGTGAACACGGCTGAGTGTCGCTGTGTTCACACTCCGCTCGATCGGTGGTGAAAACACCACAGGGACCACACGCATGACACAATACAGCCACCGTCACCGCTGCTGGGGAATCAACAAACAAACAAACACATCGGAGACCACGGATCGAGCGGCGCTGTGGCGATCGGACGCAGGCGCTGTGACGTGACGTGTGGACGCAGCGCTACCTCCTTCGACGAGCTTGCGGACGGCGGCTTTGTGGCCGTTGCCCACTGCGTGGCTGGTGAGCGCCGCCTCCCCCATGGTCTGCAGTTTGATGGCTTTGCAGCACGCCTTGCATCGCGCCAGCTGGATGTCGTGCGGGTCCTTCAGCAGCCATTCCTTGTAGATGTCCTTGGCGAGCCACGCGTCCTGAAACTTACATCTCCCCGGCATGTTGCGGCTCTCCGACTTGCGAGAGCCGTCGGCGCTGTCCTGCGACCTGCCACCTGCCCCGCGTGTGACGCTTATACGCCACGCCCCCATATCCCCATCTCCATCCCCATCCCCGTCCCCTACGTCAAGGCTCAGCCAATAGGCGCACGGCTTGGATCGAGATAACCCGTTGTGATTGGTTAGGATACATAATATGCGGAAGAAGAGCCATGGGAACGGCAGTGAATGTATGACAGTGTGTGTGTGAGTGTGAGAGAGAGGGAGTGACATGCGGTTGGACTGTATACACGTTTTGTTACGTAAAGCTGTGTGTGAGTAAAGCAAGAATAAAAGCATGAGTGCTGTGTTTCGTAACCAGGCGAAAGCCACACTCACTGATAGACTCATTAGGTGGCTAACCTGCAAGTTATAGACCAGTATCCAAGTTACCGAACACCCTCCTGTATAAACACGCAGCCCTTCTAATCTCACTGTGTTTATGTGTGTGGCCATCGCAGGGTGGCAGTAGATATCTAGGGTCCACCATGGAGACGGCCGTGCTGGTTGCTCCAGTCACAGCTCTGGCGTTTTTCTTGGAAGATTACCTACTGAAAGGTAAGCCACTCCTCCCCTCCCCATCCGTTACGATTGCTGTCTGTCTCTACCCTTCCCCGTTCAGTCTGTCTCTAAATGCAGGCCCTTGTATAACTGTTGAGTCTCCTGACAGGCGAGGGTCCCGTCTTGACTGTGTTCAGCCTCCGGTCGAGCACTAAAGCCTCAGCTTCGCTCGCTGTTCTTCAGCACTATCGGATCCATGGTGTACGGCCCCGGTGTCAGGACCAACAGAAGCATGAAGCACACCAAGAAGGTTGGAGAGGATTTCTTTGCAATTGCACTGGCATTGTCTATCTATCTAACTATCTATCTAATACATGTCTTCAATCATTACCCTAGGAGGACCCTCCACCACAGAGCCCAGCCTCTATGACTTGGCGGTGTTCGGAGGCAAGGGTGTGCGGTTGGTACGTCTCGTCACGGAGCACCACGGTGGGGACCACCTGCGACTTGAGGCCCCCGGTCCCCTCATAGAGCTCCGAGACTGGATCCTGGATGTCTGCTGGCTTTACCAGGACGGACGCAGCCTCCTCGGCGTGGCTCTAGCCCACAACAGCGTTCTTCTCATGGACCCACATGAAGGGAACCCCCTTGCTCGGTGCTCCTGCCTGGATGGCTGTCTGCTGTACTCTGCCCTGTTGCTGGTGGACAAATCCTGGACTTATTCCGTCTTGGTTGGGGGAACCGTCTTCAACCAGCTGGTTCTTTGGAGACCAGATGGACGGGGAGAGGTGGAGGAGGAGGAGGGGCGAGACCCTGAACGCAAAGCCCCGGTGGAGAGGCGTTTACTGGGGCACAGCGGCGTCATCTTCAGCATCCACTACCTCCGGGAGAAAGGCTGGCTGGCCTCGGCCTCGGACGACCGCAGTGTCCGGGTGTGGATGGTCGGGGATCTGGGTGGTCCTCGTCAGACGTGCGGGGACCCGGACCCCACATGCCTCCTGGTCCTGTACGGACACCAGGCCAGGGTGTTCTCGGTGTGCCTCTCCTCTGGGAACGTGTACAGCGCTGGGGAGGACGGGTGCTGTCTGGTCTGGTCGCCTAGCAGCGGGGGGAAGGTTGTCCAGACCCTGAAGGGCCATCGGGCCGGCGGAATCCGGGCGCTCGCCGTGAGCACGGGAAGGGATGAGGATGGGACCACCAGAGCGAGATGTGTGGCCACCGGGGGCGCGGACGGAGGAGTGAGGCTGTGGTGGGTGGGAGACGATAATGATAATAAAGATGATGGTGATGATGAAGGAGAGGAGGAAGTGTGCGGGAAGGCTGCGACCAAGGCCCTGACCGACTTGAAGTTTTTGGGCCGGGGTACGCCGAAGGTGGTGTGCGTGGTGGAGGATGGAGCCGCAAATTGGGCCCGGAGTAAAATCTTGGTGTGCACCGACCAGGGGGCGGTTTACCAGGGCTGCGGTGCTGACGGACAGTGGGACTTCCTGTGGCAGGGGGATCTGGCATACCAGGCCTACTGTGTGATGGGAATCCTAATGGTGAGCGTGAAGAATACCCCGTGTAAAGCTCACCTGTGTGCCGTGGGGAACCTTGGCGGAGGAATCCACGTCTTCGCCATTTCTCATCCTCAGCGTGGACTTTCTCTCAGAGGAGAAGGGAAGATCCACAGTCTGATTTGGACCGAAGGGGATGCGGCCCACGCTGGGTACCTGCTAGCGTCCGGCGCAAACGGCCTGGTACATCGCTGGCATATAGAGGCACAGGTGGATAGAGACTCGGGCTTGGTGGCTCTGATCGCCGAACCTTGCCCTCCCTTTGTTCTGCCTCCCTGTGCCAAGCGATGGTTAACCACCGCGGTGCACCTCCCCAAAGGTCCACCGGGGGCACTGTGGGTGTGTGGGGACAGACGAGGATCCCTGCTGTTGTTTCAGGAAAGAAGTGGAAGAGCGCAACGTGAGGTAGACGAGGAGAGGGTTGATGAAGTCTCGCTACTCATGAGCTCGGTTGACGCGCAGACCAACAAAGTCGCCGAAAAAGAAACAAAGTGTTGTGATGAAAGATGGGGTGACACACCCATCCAGCCAAGGAGCTGTTTATTCGGGGTGCATGGTAAACAGGGGGTGACCTCTGTCTGTGAGCACCGGGACCTCTTCTACAGTGCCGGGCGGGATGGTTGTGTTCGGATCTTCAGGATTTCCCCAGCGGCGACACCACGGTCGACCCAGGGAAAACAAAGATCCAGCGACGGAGAAGAGGAGGAGGAGGAGGACGCCGGCGGCGGGCCTCAGCTGGAGGTTCTGAGGGTCCAGCGGGCCTGTAAGGGCATGGAATGGCTGGAGAGAGTTCTAATCCTCACACCTCCTGAAGACACAACGACCACAACTGTAGAATGCACGAACGAGAAGGACGACAAAGAAGTAGAAGTAGATGTAGAAAAGGAAGGATGGACTTGCAAGCAGGCTGAGGAAACTGAGAATAAGAAGCCGAAGGAGACGTCGACGCGTGGAGATGGGGAATCGGGACGGAACGACGGAAGAGAGTGCCGCTTTGTCATCGCCGGGTTCCACGCGGTCCACTTTGTGGTGTGGGACCCTGTGAGGCAGGAGAGGTTGCTGGCGGTGCCCTGCGGCGGCGGCCACCGCTCCTGGAGTCTCTGGCCGCCCTGCGCCAGCATGTGGCCTGGCTACGGCGCCCTGGTCTTCATCAAGCACGGGGCCGTCGTAGCCTCCCAGCCCCCCAAGGAGGCCTCAATCTCGGCCGGGGTGCCAAGCGGCGCTTGGGGCCTAAGAGAGGGAGTTCATGGGAAGGGCATCGGCTGCGTATGTTGGCTGGGAAGGATAGGGGTAACCAGGGATGGGTCTGAAGCTACTCGGGACATCGGGACAGATGAAGGACATTGGGAGGTCCTGGTGACAGGAGGGGAGGACACTAGTTTGACGGTTCTGGCCCTCCAGCCAAGCTCTGGAGTGGTCCAGGTGCTGTCCGTCATCACCGACCACATCTCCAATGTCCGAACACTGGTCTCTGTGACGGAGCCTGCCGGCCGGAGGGCAAAGCATCCCTCGGCACTCTCCGGCCTGATTGTTTCTGCCGGTGGCCGGGCTCAAATGCAGTGCTACCGGCTGCTTATTGGATGGGATGAAAAGAGGCGGGATCCTTATTGTCAGGTGATTCAGGTGGCAAGTCACCGATTGGACGAGCAGTGGGAGAAGAGGCGGAACCGGCACAAGACGGTGAAAGCGGACCCTGAGACAAGGCAAGCGGTTTATATATCGATTTACACATTATTTATTTTGAAACTTATGTTAATTGTTAGGAGTTGTGGATGTACACCATGTTCCACTCTGCCGTGTAGGCCTACATGTCTATTTAGCTTCACTCTTATCTGTTAGCCCTGAGAGGCCTTTAAGATGCGCTCACTGTTCTACGACCATGGAGAGCAGCTGTCCTTGCTTCCCAGGCTGGCTGTCTGGGAAACAAGTACAGTTCTGTTGTGTCTCCATGTAAGACCATAATGCTCCTAACTTCTGTCTTTTCTCCCATCCCAGAGGCGTGACTAGCACGTCCAAAACTGTAGATATGCTTTATGTATCTGAGTAAACTTTGAATCATTCCGGGTGATGCTGCCTTGCCTCACATTGATTCCCGAGCATCGCTGCTTCGCTTACAGACAATCCTGAACCTGAACTTCAGCCACAGTAGATGACGAAATTGTGTCGAAATATTTATCATATATATTATATAGATTTTAATTTATATAATAAATGAAAATCTTGTTATACGTTTGTTAATTCTCTTCTCTCAGTGATTCAGGATCACAGCTTTCATTTTTTAACTAATTAACTAACTATAATATGTCTGTTATTTGTGCATGTTTCCAGGTACATGTCCATAGTGGTGGTTAACAGCGACACCACGACAGTAGTGGTGGCGCTAGCCTGCAGCGATGGAGCCATCAGGTACAGCTTATATTTTTTAGGGCTGTCAAGTGATTAATAACATGAGTCTAATTAGTAATTAATCACATGTTCTGTGATGTAATTCATGTCATTTGCCATGGAAGGTATAAAAAGAATATTTTAATTCAAAATAATTTTTGTAAATGAATGAATCAATGAATAATAGACATTATACACTTTTAGAGACATATTTTCTTCCCATACATAAAAAAAAGAAATTCACTGTTCATATGCAATATGAAATACATAACACTCTAAAGCCTCCGTTATTTAATATGTCACAGGTAGACTAAGGTATTTTTACATCAGGCATGGAACAAATTAATATCAATTACCTCAATCATTTACTTCAGTTACGACCAATTAATCAATTTAGTTTCTTGCTTTAACGCAGATTGGATTTAATCATTTTAATCCACCTTTCACTGTCCCTCTGCTCCTGTCTTTATTTCATCAGGTTGTTCTCAATCAGCGAGGTCAAAGGACAAATTAATTTGTTCTGGGAGAGTTTCTACCACCAGCGATGTGTGCTCAGCGTCGCCACCTGCTGTCTAGCTGACAGAACAGGCAACAGGTAAGCAGATGTTTCTTATGGGCTAAATTGTATCGCATTCTTGCTTATAAAATAAGGTGGGATTTACTTTATTATCCCCAGAAATTGCAAATTAAGTTGGTACAGTACTGTTGTGTTGTCCCTAATGTCTCTAATGTGACATCTAATGTACATGTGACAATAAAAAACTTTGACTTTACTATTAACAGTATGTGCTACATTGACAATCTACATTTGAATAGTTATCATTACCTTATGTCTTTGTCCCAAACATCCCCCATTCCCTGTGATTCTCACAGATACAGGCTTCTACTTAGTGCAGCAACTGATGGGAACATTGCATTGTGGGATGTAACCACAACTACCTCACTGCTGCCTGGAACTTTGAGTGACACCCTCGCTCCGCCAGCCCCATGCCTCACTGTTCCCGCCCACCAGAGCGGCGTCAACTCATTAGCGGTGTGGCAGGAGAGAACAGAGGACGGTTGCCTGGTAACCGTCGCTAGCGGAGGCGACGACGGACAGCTGACCGTGTCTGTGGTTAAGGTGCAGTACCCGGAGGTGACGACGGAGGGCAGCAGAGTACTTTCAACGCAGCACCACCCTTACCTCACCCTCCTCTCCCAGTCCCGGGTCTCGCTGGCCCACTCCGCCCCCCTCACCGCCCTGAGCCTCCTCTCCCCGGGCCTCCTGGTGTCCACCTCCCCCGACCAGAGGGTGCGTCTCTGGAGGGTGTGCAGTGCCGGCCTCTGCCATGCGGGGGCGCTGTACTCCCACGTAGCGGACGCGGCCGCCCTGGCGGCGTGGGGGGGGGAGTGGGGGCCGTCGGAGGAGGAGGAGGGCGGGGTGTACGACGACGGCGACGGAGAGGTGGGGGCCGATCCTGGAAGTGCTGGCCACGAGAGCAGGGGTGCGAGCATGGGGGGAACTCGGAGGTGTGGGGACTTGGTTTTGGAGCGCAGTGTGGCTGCCGGTGGACAGACCTGCCAGGCCGGAGGTGGCGGAGGGACGGCAGGGCAGAGGGGGTGGGTGGTGGTCTGTGGCCAAGGCCTACAGCTCCTACGCATCACAAAGTAACTCACGACGACAGGACTGGGATGAAATGAAGGGGAAGAAAAGCTAAAGACATTTCTGGGTGTGTGTGTGTGTGTGTGTGT
>PIJE02001132.1:147881-167501 GCA_002895965.2 Coryphaenoides rupestris | reverse complement strand
TCTCTCTGTGTGCTGCTATAGTCTCTCAATGTCTTCTCTCCTCGTGTCTCATATGTCTCTCTTCCAGTAGATACAACAAGATACTAAAGAGGATCTGTATCTTCTCCACTCTCGCACCCCATGCAGATAGACATGTGGCTGTCAGCCTAAATATTGCGAGTCTCATTGGGCCTGCGCTCTCACCCGGAGTCCTGTCACTACATACCCACAAGTCCCTTGTGTTGTGCTAATAGACGTTCCATCAAATGCTCACTCCATCTCGGTGCACTGTGACATCCTGCACCAGAGTTACTCCACTCTTCACGCCTTCATAACCTGGTCTTTTTGTGCCATTTTGAAAAGACATTGAATACCGTTGATCTTAGCGATGAAAACATATTATGTGATGGCATTAGCCTATGTGAGCAATGAGAGCGAATAGAAAGGTGCGTCCTCCTGGCGACCTATGAGATTAAAATGGGTACCTGAAAATTCCCGTGCCCACTCCGGTGTAGCCGGGCTCTGCGTGGTTGGGTGTGGCAGTCTCGTGAAATACTCAAAACCCAGGGACCTCGTCCTTTGTGTGCGATGGCAACCAACTTTTGTCTATGCGGCCCCCAACAAATGGTTGTCATAAGAATAGAGCCTGTGCGCTCGCTACAGTAACAGTTCTTTCTACTCAAAGTCTACACTTGCCTTCGGAACCTCATCAGAGACAGCCCAGCGTTCGTTTGTTATATTCTGTACAATGTGTTCGTAGGTAAGAGCACGAAGCCTTGATTCTCTGCGATAACACGCGGAGAGGATTGGTTGTCTCGCTAATAGCCCAGGTAGATCCGCGTGCCTCCTAAGCTACAGTTGTGGGATGGTGTACATTCTCCCCCCCTCAAGCCAACACTCGGACAAGACACCACCTAACACTAAACCGACCTGTCTGCAAAGCTGGAAGCGCTTGCTTTATTGATTTGTACCTTGTCTATTCCAGATGGTTGACACCGCCAATCGGTGTATGAATGGAACTCAGGGTAGGAATGTGAGGCAACTGTAAAGTTCGGCGTGTTGCGTATAAAAAGCGACATCTATAAATGGTCCATTTACATTACGTCATCGAAATAATGAGGTTTCTTACATCACAGATCGACTGTTTATGTTTGTGATAGACACATCACAGACTTTCTAATAAGCGCGAGCTAATGTGTCTGCGCTGTGTATAAAAGTAAAACATTGTTCTCTCCACGCAGATTCTAAAGTATAGGTCTATCCAATTAGCAGTAGCATGAGTGGCACAAGGCAACACACGGGCTTGGCGTGGGCGTCTGTCGATGCTACGTAGCGTGCGTAAGCGCCCCCCGCCTCTCTCGCGATCCACTCCTTCCACACTCTCTGGAGGCCCCTTCCCCGGAGTGTAGGTGCCATGCTGGCCGCCCCGGGCTCACCCCTGCACTGCAGCCTTCAAAATCAGTTTCTCCCTCCTCCCTCTCAAATGCCAGCAAATGGATGCCACACGCCCGTCTTCTGTGTGCGATATCTCCCATCCGTCTCGTGAGTCTCCTCCGCATATTCCATCGTTGCGTCAAACTCTCCCGCCCCCACCCCCCAGCACCCCACCCCCACCACCCCTGTCACCAGGGAGTTCATGATCCAATGAAATACACCTAACAAATCGCGCCGACACAATAAAATGGGCAGAAGACTGTACTAAATGAGCCGATGGTCGATATCCTAAATCCGGGTGTGGACGAAAGAGATCCAATAGTCTAAAAAGGGTTCAATTCAAGAAAGCACATTGCTCCCGCCCGGACAACCCAATCTCCCGAGTGGTGATGTCATTGTTTATAGCAATGAAGATTGTACGATCCATTTGATCAAATCATAAGTGTAGATATGAATCGCATAATTCATGGTGCTCCTGAAATTCTATGAGGTACTGCCCCGGTCAGGCGGTGCGTTGTCGCCAGTGTACATTCTCGGACTGAAAATCACCAATCTGTGATGTGTGCTGTGAGTGTGTGGCGTAGTGTGTGGTACGCGTCCTCCCAGTCCACCGGGTTCATTAAGAAATGCATAGATGACGTTTGTCTTGTGTTTGAGCGCTTGAATCGATACATAAGACGTGTGAGTCGCTTCCGTATTGTTCCCAACCATGAAACCATGGTGATGTCGTGTAGTTTAGATGCCCCTGATGATGATTCGACCGGCCCGGTGATCTCTGCCCAGCCTGCATCGTTGTTTAATGTTGTTGGCAAGCGCGTTGTGAACCGACGCCGCCCCTCTATGGACTCTGATGTAGTATGTGATTTGGTATCTTGGTATTCCTGAGAAGCACTCATAACTCGGACCCCGCCGCCCCCTGCCTTGTCCTAGCCTGGAGCCATGCCGCGAAAAGATCAAATCTGCGCGCGCGATCGTGCCCTAGGTCACAAAAGGAGTCAACCCCGAGCTGAGGTTTATAATAAGTAAACATGGGGAGGGTCGATATAGCAGCAAGGTCACAGGGAAAAACATATCCGTGAAGAAGAACAAGGAGACGGTGAGAAAATCGTGCTGCTTTCCATGGCTTCCCCCTCCCCCCCCACACCAGCTGCTCTTTTTACTGCCCTTATTATCCGTGTCTTGCACTGCGTGTGATATGACCTGACATAATAACACACACACACACACACACACATCACACACACTCAGCCCATGCACCGAGCGGCCAACACTCACTCTGTGGTAGGGGTCCTATTCTGGCTGTAGGGTCTTTTCATATAAAAGAGACCCTCTCCAGGTTCTTCCTCGCTTCCATCGCCGGAGTGCCCATTCACCCTTAGCTGTGACTATACATATCAAACTCACATTATTGTTGGAGGGAGCAGATGTCAAAGCGAACAAACTGTCACAAACCAAACCTACAGCACCAGACATCTCTTCCTACGTTATTGCGTGATGAATTTATATCAAGCGACTTATTTTCCGTTGCGTTTTCTCAGAGAAAGCATTGGGATTGATACTTTTGTGATGTCAATCACCGGGCTGTCACCTGCAAACCTTATCTATCAGCCATGCATTGACTATATTCTTACATGCTCCCGTAGGGGCCGTCTTTGCATAAACCTTACCCAAAGAGAGATAACCCGATGTATGTCTAATCTCCTTACCGGAGTCATTCTAGTGACCATGAGTTTTTCTTCCTGTATATAGAGCCTCTTCCATGATGGATGGTGCATCATCTTCCTGTTGGCTGCAGCCACAAAAGTGATATTTATCTTTGATCCTTTGGGTCCCCTTTCCATACTAAAGGAGAGAACAAGAGGTCTCCAGCTGTCCTCCCAACTACCACTTAGACCCCTCGGCCACCTGCTCAATTACATCACTTTTCCTGTTTGGTCTTACGTACCGCCCATGTTTGATCAACTTTATCTTTTTGGAAATCTTTTTGTCTGTCTGTTGCTTTAGTTGAGTTGCATTTTCCCTGCAAGCGGTATTCATTTGTCATATTATCTTGTGTAAAGAACATGTGTATCGGCTACAGTATATAAAATTTTAACCGCAGACTGATCAAACAACGTGCAGTCGTCAATACCACCATGCATTCACTTTACTTTCTATTCACCTCACTTAGTTGTTTCTGCCCACAACTTAAAAATGCCATTAGCATTGAAAATTAAGAAAGACACTCAGCCATTTGGTTTTCGCAGACAGAAGACGTCAGGTGACCGCGAGGGGTCATAGATCCAGGTATTTGCCCTCTTAAACAGACATGTGCATTTCGCTTAGTAAGACTGACATGGTAACTAAGGGCTACCAATTGTATGTATGTGTTTACTTGCTTTTGCCTGAGTTACTGGGTTGTGAGTATGGCTTGCTACGACAGTGTGAGCCTGTTAAGGATGAGTGACTAGCCTTAGTACGCGTCTCTCGTATTCGGTAGCCATAAAGTTATTAGACTCTTGGGGAGAATAATCCAAGTGCCTGATGTGCGCCCAACCGCACCACCACTGCGAGTCATGTCCAGGCAGGCATTTCGCTGCCAATGGTTCTCCTTATCAATTGGCTCCTATTCAATTTGGGCCTTTTCCATATTGCAGAAGCCACCGCTCCAAGACCACCAGCACAATGCATCCGGCAAGCAAACCCACCGGATGACTCTGCTGTTGGTGAGTATTGGGCCACAACTGTTGAGGAGCTCTCCTCTTTCTTTCAGCTGTTCTTGAAAAGCGTTGCTTTCGCTGGGGGATACCCAGTCCATCCATTCTTCTCTGACAGTAGCTCTGTAGGGCTGTGCAGAAGAATGGCAGGTTGGGCGTAGGATAGTTCCCATGATTTGCTAGCCATGATCCGATCACTCTGTCGGATTGGCACACAGGGTGGTTCTGGCGTCTCCGTATGGTCTTGGCCGTTGACCCTATCCGGTGTAATCCCTTCTGCGAGTAATGATGACCTACAATGTGAACCTGTCTATTGCCAAACTTTTGTAAGGTGTGCTGGTTCGATCCCCGGGCTCCACCTAGCGTAAGGTGTCCATGATCAAGACGCCCAACCCTAACTGTCCTACGTGTTGGTTGTTACCTTGCGATGCTCGACAACCACCGGTCGGCTGTTATGTATAGAAGTGTGAATGTGTGAGGCAACTTGGAAGTGCGTTTGGATGAAAAGGCGCGATATTTAAATCAATTTACCCATTTGCCACTTCTAAACCAGGTGCAACCTGTATGTTGTGCTGTCCCATCAGCTGCATGGCACAGTGTTCCCTCACATCCCTATAGCATCAGAGACATCTGCCATTGAAGAACATTGCATGATGAACGTGGTGAGGAGCAGCAAGTCAACACACAGGGGTACCTGCCACAATCCTGAGGCTTTGTGAAGACTTTGGCCTCCGACACCATCGTCAGGGTCTGGTCTCTAGCCTGATTTTACCTTTGGCCTTTGGTACCACTACTATGCCAGCAGACCACACCTATGGATGTGACACCTCTGTGATGATTCAGAGACCCCCCGTAGCAAAAGGCACTGCATCTGAGTCCAACGCAATCCTGGACGGTTCTCACAATCTGCCCAAGCCCTTAAACACTGATGGATATCTCGTGAATGTGCTGAATTAGCTGCAGCTACTCAATCACTGGAGTGGTCACCAAGGAGTGGCAGGAGATACCTGACACCACAGAATCGTTCCAGCTTTGACACTCTGTGTTTGATCTTCAGTCGAATTGTCAAAAGTCCCTGAACATTCGGGACAGTTTCCCCTGGACTATAGCAGAACTTTAGACGGAGGGTCCATGGCTCCACGCTGCTGTGGACTCATTGGAGATGGCAGTCGCCGCTGCACCTCTGTCTAATTGTAATTAAACGTTAGCATTTCCATTAAAACGTTCCCCATTCATTTCTACCTCTTGGGCTCATAGTCCCATACACATGTGCCTTGTCCTTAATTGCATCAACATCACCAGCTATTTGTTCTTCAGCTGTTTCACCACATATCAGTGGCTGCAGTCATCACACCATTTCACTCTCTTACTTTACGTGACGGTTCCCGAATTGTTCCACATTACAATGTTCAGCGAGCACGTGGACTGCAGTAATGAACATCCTCTGTGCTTTCCCCTGGTTCTTGTTTGTGCATGTTGAACTGTGCCCTTTAAAAAATATTCACATTCCTTTAAACAGATGCAATGCTGCTCTTGTTTCACATGATTAGATTGTGTCTCTTATAGTCCTCTGTAAGTGGCAACACACATAGACGTTGGAAGACTTATCTCCCAATGCAAATACAAGTTAATTCACTTTGTCCCGACGTAATTCTAAACTGTTTGGTGTCTCATACGTTGGCTCCCCATTTGCGTTAGTTAAATCTAAAATGGCTGGGCAGCCGTCTGCACGCTGGTTTGTTAGCTTCTCCTCCTTGAATGTGTGCGACTTACCCCAATTCACCGCTAGTGTAGGTGCAGCAATGTTTTCGTTTTTTTTTGTGCCACTGGTTTGATGAACCTTGTTGTAGTGTTTTACTTCTGACAGCAAGTTATGCGAGGAAAATGACAAGGAGGCTGATATAACAAGACTAGCTATTTAATAGCATCCCTCCAACTCCCCTCCCCATGCAACCGGCAATAAGTCATCTGGTTTGCAGACGCAGAGGCATACTTAAGGCTGGAGCCTATGGAGCAAGTATAGTATAACTAGAACTATATTTTATATATCACTTTAAAAGGTACTCAAAGGCACTTGACATGATAAAAACGACAACAGACACAGTAAATGCAATGAAAATATAATAGAAACAAAATTACATTATATTAATTTCAACAAGGAATGAAGGGGGGGCTTAAAAATAAAGCAATTAATTAGATCAGATCAGATCTAAATAGGTGGGTTTTGAGTGCAGATTTGAAGGAGTGAGGGCGAGTGTCTGAGCTGTTGGGGGAGATAGTTCCAGAGGGAGGGGCAGCGATGGAGAAGGCCCTTTCCCCCTCTCAGGTCCGGCGCTTGGACCGGGTGAGAGGAGTGAGCAGGTTGGCGTCTGCAGATCTGAGGTTGTGGGTGGGAGTGTGTTGGTGTAGGAGGTCAGTGAGGTCGGAGGGGGCTTGGTTGTGGAGGGCTTTGTAGGTGATCAGGAGAATTTGGAACTGGATTCTTTGCTGGATGGGGAGCCAGTGGAGGTTTTGAAGGATTGAGGTGATGTGATCTCTGGTGCCGAGAGTGCTGAGCAGAGTGGGCAGCCAAGTTTTGGGATGTACTATCATTTGTTGAGGGCTTTGGTGGATGTGCCGTACAGGATGCTATTGCAGTAGACAAGTCATAGGGCGGCCAATAGCTCAGGAGGTAGAGGCGGTTGTACCATAAACCGGAAGGTTGCTGGTTCTATCCCCCGTGTCTGGTGTCCCTGAGCAAGACACCACCTAACCCTAACTGCTCCTGACGTGTTGGTTGTTACCTTGCATGGTTGACACCGCCGTTGGTGTATGAATGGGTGAATGTGAGGCAACTGTAAAGCGATATATAAATGCAATCCATTAAGTGGTGAGGTGATGGTGGATGAAGCGCTTGAGAGGGTGAGGACGGGCAATGTTTTTGAGATGGAAGAAGGCTGTTTCTAGAATGTAGTTGACATGGTGTTCGAAGGAGAGGGTTTGATCAAAGATGACACCAAGGTTACGTGTGTGTGTGTGTGTGGAAGCAGGAACTGTGGAGCCGTCGATGCGGAGGGAGAAATCGTGACAGGATTTGGGGCCGTTGAGAGAGGAACTTCATATTTGTCACTGTTGAGTTTGAGGAAGTTAGCTCATCCAGGTCTTAATATCTGTGAGGCATTTTTGAGGGGTGGAGGGAGTGGCGGCAATGTAAGTGGATTTGGGTGGAGATGTAGACGCTGGCTGGCGTGTCGTTGGCATGACAGTGGAACTGAGGCCATGACTGAGGCATTGACAAACCATCTCTGAACGACAAGGGAGATACAAGATAGCGAATCAAGTCATGATTCAGCTGAGTAGAGAACCGTCCCTTTAACATCTCCTGCCTGGACGCACTGACCAACAAAGTCCCGAGCTAGGCTACGAGGCCCAGTAGGCGCTATGTCGCAATGAACTCCACCGCTGGATTCTCACATCAGCCCCACACAACTGCAATGGCATTCTGTCAAGTCCTGCATCGCACTGAAAAATGTAACTTACTGGCTCTCTGACACCACGCGACAGGGGCTGGAACCAGCGACCTCTGGTTAGGAAGGTGAAAGCGCGGACCGTTTAAGCCGAGTGACCAAAGGCGTTCAGGCGGGTGGATAGGAGTGAGCTTAACCCCAGGGGACTCTCCTCAACCCCCATAAAGCTCCATTCATCTGATGGAGGGCTACTCACCAAGTCACTGACCTTCAGGGTCCGCGGCCGTCGGTCACGCCGCATGACTCACCCCCAGGGATGCAAAACACAGCAGGTCCGTTGGGATGTTTTTTTTTTTAAAGCAGACTGAAAGGCCTGTGGACCGGCCAAATTTGAGCTACTTTTAGCTACTTATGCTTTTGTCTGTTTGCCCTATTTATGTCATGTCATGTGCACTTAAAAGTTTTTTATATTATTAAGAGCCTGCCAAACAGCAAGGCATGAGAAAATGGACTGGGGGACGATGAGTGGCATGACAAATCGGATGTGTCTTAGTGATTCATCTGGTCGGTATTTTAAAACCCCACGAAAATAATAGTGACGTAATGCTGCCCTCTGGTGGTGAACGTTGGGACAATCACATAGTTTACTAACAAAAGATGCTGTGATTAAGCAGCCCAGATGGAATCAAGAAGAAACCACTTCAATATCTGTACTAGGAAATCATATATACTTTAATGCCAATATAATACGTTTATTTTCCAATCAAGTAAAACATTACAGACATATTTAAAATCCAATCCAAAAGATTCACAGAAGTCGAAAATGCAGTATACTTAAATTGGGGCTAAAATAACAAGTGATATGCACATAAAATATTTCTTTTCACTCAAAAGCAATCAGTGCTTTGCTCTCAACATCTCGGCGAGAGAGAGAAACAGACCGTAGGCAAACACGGCCTCCAGTCACGATGAAAAGAACCACAAAAACATGAACGGAAACGGAGAAAATGTGAGGTCTAGTCGGTAACTACACGGAGGTATCTGCAAGTCAACGCCTCGCTTGGAATTAGGTCCCGTGGGATCCCAGGTTCCAGTAAGTCTGTTTACATGAAACACCACGTGAAGCTACAAAAAAATACAATTGAGTTAAAGAAAAAAAAAAGACAGTCAAACAAATTAAAATACATGGTTTCTTTTAACAAGAGCAGCCATCGAGTCAGCAATTGAGGTATATGAATGTTTTCCCATCTTCCACCCCTCATTTCCATCTGCTGAACTAACCACAGGAGAGAGCAGTTGGGAAGTGACTGAAGTGGCAAGAATGTTTTGGCCTTTAGAAGTAGTCTATGCACCAGCTGACTGCCTTGCGTTGCCCTGGATTTCAGCAAAGTCGTTAGAAGAGTTGCAGGAAGAGTGAGTGAGTTTATTACGGGATGAGACCGTGGTTTGGCATAGTACTTGCGCCTAAACATTAAAACCCGTTTATTATATTACAAAGCTGTTTGGTTTGGGTTTCCTGCGTTTGTTTTTGTTGTGTATTGCATTTTACTTGAGCACTATTCAAAAGAGATAAGGCTGAGCGAACAACTATTGCGACTTTGGTTAGGCTACTTGAGAACTGCCAACCGAAAACCAAAGCATACACTTCAGGCTGCTGTCGGCCCCATTGGTAAATGGAAGAAAAAAAAAACATCGAGAAAATATCAACGGTCACAGCAGGACTTTGAACCTGCACGTTACTGGGTCCTGTGATTGGTCACCCGCAAAATTGATTCACCTCTGCACTCACTGGCATACAACGGTGGTACAACGGAGAAAGATTAACAGAATGTATCTTTTATGTATCTTTCTCTTTTAAGAAGAAAAAAAAGATTTAAGATCTAATTGAAATTTGACTTCATGACTTTTAATAGATATCACCAAAAATCCAACCAGAGAAGAGGGGGTGCGAATACAATGTAAATACAACTATCTTAAGGCAAAAATGACTTTCATTTCCAAAGCCGATTTTTACATAGAGGTGGGAGGCGCAGAGGCACATGTCGTCCGGCGGACAAATTGCAGAAAACATTTTAAGCCCTGGCACAGTCGGTGATGTAGAGCATTGAGGAACTTGATTGTGCGGATTGTTGAAGGTTCCTACGTGTCAAACGTCGTCAGAACGCTTGATCCTTCTCTGAACAAGACAACGAGCCACTGAGACATAGGTAGAGGTATATCACAATCACAAATGTTGGAGAGATTTCCCCCGACTCTACTCCGGGCATCTCTCGCTCTCAACAACGTGATCGGTCACAACATTCACAGAACAGGTTTGTTTTTTTTGTGTGATTACATTTGTAGCACTGTCGCCCCCCGCCCCCCCCCTTCCCTCCCCATAGCTTCTTGTACAATCATTAACGCTGTATCTATAGAGATGTGTCTTGGTGGTCACCCCATGCTGATGAGCGAATACAAACAGGGATGCGTGAACAGATTGATCAGTAGTTATATTGAGTACAAAGGTATTGCGAAACAGTGACATCACCACCATATCTGTAACTGTATGACTCTGTTATTTTTTCATACGCGACACTGTAAGGTTATATATAGACCCATTTTAAAAATGCAGGAGATCTGCAATGTATCCAACTCCTGCTGAGTGTGAAGTGTAATACTGCAGTCATATCCTTAAAGAAAAACAAAACCCATCTTTTAATCTCATCAGTTGACAAAATAAAAGCACTTTATAATAATATTCATCTTCAATAAACATTATTTGAGAAGGACCTCTAATGCGGCATCACTATTAGTACAATATTCTATTTTTGTTATTTTTTTCATGTTAAGTGTTAATAATGCCACTCAAGAAAATAAACTACATTCGTAGTTCTCTCCAGAGAGAAAGGGGCACCTTCTCCGACCATGTGACTTGTGATTAGTTAAGGTTGTCAAAATGGCCGGAGGATACCGTCATCATCACGGGAGCTCCAAGAAGAGTAAAATATCCTATTTGGTAATAGGCTCAGACAGACGAAACACATAGATAGGCACTCCTTGTGCGTATGAGTAGTACAATCCTATTGGTTTTGTTCACGGCCTGCCTGCTCATCATTCGTTTTGAATAATGATGATATAAATCCTCAGCAAACTCAAAAACAACAGTCACCTTGTTCATAAGGAAGTGTCAAACATTGTTTTGTTAGTTTTTTCTCAAAATGCCAACATGTCTTGAACTCTCCAGTGTAGACTGAGGTCAGACATAAACGGCATCCGATGAACGCTCACGGTCGCACGGACCACTGTCTGGCGTTCTGGCAACTCTGCGTCTATTTCTCGGCTACCTTGCAGCGGAAGCCTCGTGCCGCTCCAGCGTTGTGATGGATGCTTTTGTTCCTCTCTCTCTCTCTCTCTTCTCCTCTCTCTCTCTCTTCCCTTGAATGGCACCTGATGGACTCAACTTCACAGACAGCAGCAACACAATAAATACCTGCATGAAGGAGCTGGGAAGTAGGGGTGGGGTCAGGGGGGGAGGTGTGGCTGTATGGGAGGTAGTAAGAAATTCTGTTGGAATCGTGAATATGAGGTAGGTTTTTGCTGTAAACGAAAAAAAAAAAGTTTTGCAGTGAAAGTAAAAAAAAAAGAAAAAAAAAATACAATTAAATGAAAATGAAAATAAAATAAAAAATAAAAATAAAAATAAACCGTTACCAAAATCTGGAGAGCAAAGCCAGGGGAGAGTGTGGGCAACACTATAAGGAACTCAACACACACACACGCACGCACGCACACACGCACACACACATCCTCACACCTCAGTAAAAAATAAAATCCTACAGTTCATACGTGCTCATAAACAAAACAAAAATAAACCAAAAAAAAACGTAAACAGATAAAATGTACGACTACGTATAACTCAAGAGGTAGTTACTAATATCAGTTTGTGAATGGGTTACACGTGTGAAATCCGTTCAACAATCGCTGATCAGCTTGTTCAGTCTGGTGATGGATGAGTCCCAAAAGAATAAAATACACTTTTTTTTTGGTTAATTCCCTGAGAACAGTTCATCATCCTGAGAGGAATTGTGGGTAAAAAAAAAAAAGTGAAAAATACATTGTACAAAAAAAAACCCAACACAAATTAAACATGTTATTTCCACAGAGGTTTCAGTGTGAGTTGTGCTCCTGGTGTGGTTCGCTGCTCTGCCCTGCTTTCCTTCTTCTCCACTCGCTTTGTTGTGACGGTGCATTGTTCAGATTACACTTTTAATTCTATTTTTCCCCCTGCACACACACACACACACACACACACATTCAAAAAGCTGTACATTTAGACAACTGCAGTGCTGAGTTCTCAGCAATAAGTCCCTCTTAACTCTGAAGGAGCACGTTAAAATGCCTTCAAAGAAACACATAACACATCCACGTCCAAACTCTTTGGTACAGATCTATACCAAAAAGGGCTTTGGTTGTTAAGAGCACACACACGCACGTTTGATATCATCATCATCATACAAAGTCCATTGATTTGTCAGAACATTAAGACACAGCTCTAAAGTGACACTTTTGTGAGCAGTCGACTTCAGAAGAACTCACTCACATTCAATATGGTCAAGATGGAGAAGAGTTGTGTTTGTGGTCACTCCACCGGAACGCCACGCTGGGGATTCAAGTTGGAAAAGCAGCTTTCCTCGTCCGCCCGCCCCCCTCCCTCTCTCTCTCTCTCCCTCCCTCACTGTCATCTGATGAAGATATCGTATTTGTTGTGGCGCGATGCTAGTCGCTGACACGTCGTAGGCACAGGTGGGAGGAATACAAGCCAAGATCACGCCACGAGTCGGGGCAACAGACCACCGTATACTTATAACTAAATATGCGTGGTGTCGTCATTTTCAATTTTCATTTAAGTATATCAGGGCCTTGAGACTCCATTTAAGAGGATGAGAACAAGAAAATAAACGCAATGTGTCTACATTCTGCGGAATGACCAACAGAATGGGGGGGGGGGGGGGGGGGGGTGTAAGGTTTGGGGGCGACAGAGGATGATGCTTACTTAGATATCAAATATGATGTTTAAATAGCGGCCATGTGGCACCTGGAGACGTTAATAACAACGCATATTCATTTGTGGTTAGTGTCAAAGGGTCGTGAGGGCTTACGATTATGATAATTCTACAAATTTGGGGGTAAAATAACTAATGGTTAAATGTGGGCCATTGAGAATGGGATTTAAACGGTTATTCTGAGAGAGAAGGGGTTAATCGACTCAAACTCAATGCCCCATTTGTGGGAAAAAGGAATGCCATATACAATACACAGGGCTATACATGAATTAACTCCTTATATATGAATTCATTAAATGTTAAATATAATTTCCCGTTATATCTTGTTCTTTTAGGCAATATATTAATGACTTCAGTTTAGTGACTTCACGGTAACGTTATTTTCTACTAAATATCCAACAACCAAATTGTATGTGTATATATGCTAATTGTCAACTGAAATACTGGTCAAATGTATTAATTTGTGATCTACACTAGCTGAATAAAATAGTTGTCATTATCTAAAGAGGGGATCTATCTATGATTATAGTAAACTGGTAGGTTAATAAAAACCAAAAATTGAAGAGCACTCAGAATAGAGGTTTTCTAAATTGGGCGTCCAATGGTGCTTGTACACACACACCACACACACACCACACACGCGCACACACGCACACACGCACACACACACACACACACACACACACACACACACACACACACACACACACACACACAGGAGGAGCACCCTCTTTGAAAGGTTTAGCAACAATCAGTTGGTCCTGTCTATGTTTCTTCTTGTTAGAGAGGTATGTATGTGGTCAACAATTAGTTTCGACAAAGTTAGTTAAAAATCCTGCACATAAAAAAATCGACAAAGATAACAATTCTTTGGTAGTGAATTGTTGCGAGCCTTAAAAAGGTGAGTGTCGTTTGAACACTTTTCCCATTCCTTGCCGTTGTGAGCTAAGTGCTGGAATACACGAACCCTGGTGGTGATTTTTCGGAATTACTTTGGAATGTAGGCTCGTTACACGTAAAATGAAGTGTTGAAAAAAAAATAAAAGAAAAAAAAATGTGTTTCAAATGGCCGACATCGTAGGTCCAGTGGGGGAAAAAATAAATGACCAACCATTAGAAAAGGAAAAAAAAAAACAAAGACATTATCTTTCCTGTGGAACTGCACCGATTTTAAAAACACAACAGTTCTCAACACGACCGTTGCCTGCGGTCAATATTCCAGTGACAGTGGTTGCCATAGCTGCACAAGATCACCCCGCCAGCCGATCGCACACGCGGCAACACGCATCCGAGCACGTATGTGTACCCGGGTTCGGTTGTTGCCATAGCTGCAAGGTCTTTAAAGAAAAAAAAGGGGAAAACAATACAAATACATAAATTAAAAAAAATAAAATGTAAAAAGAAAAACCTCCCATTTTTTCCCAGTTGTGAGGTAGTTGAGGAGGGGGAAGAGGAACGGTCTCCTTAGCTGAAGGACTAGAGAGGTGATTGTGAGAGGGGACTGTCCAGAGGTTAATACTCAGTTGGGGGGAGTGTGGGGGGGGGGGGTGTAGACGGGGGAGGGTGAGGTTAGGTTATCTTTCAGGATTTCTTCCGTCTCCGAGCGGCGGCAGGGCGGTGCCGCGCGCCCTGAGACTCTTCCGGGGAGCGGGAGTGGGAGGAGGAGGAGGAGGAGAAGGAGGTGGCGGCGGAGGAGGACGAGATGCCTCCTCCTCCTCCTCCTCCGCGTGCGGAGGAGCCAGAGCGGCGCTCTTCCTCGCCCCTCGCCTCCTCTTCCTCCTCCCCGGCGTACTCCTGCGGCGGCGGCGGCGGCGGCGGCGGCTGGCCCGAGGTAGAGGCGTCCTGAGATGCGGTGGCGGCGGTGGGCGTCTTGTGGGGACACAGCGCCACCATGTGGGCGATGCTCTGGCAATAGTGGCACTTCTTTGGCTGGGGGGGCAGGCCACATTCCTTGGCGTGGTGGTCCAGGCCGCCGCAGTTGTAACAGCTGAGAGGGGGAGACAGGGTTATTTACATATTTTGCTGCAACAAAAAAAATCGATTTACCAAAAAAAGGAGAATACATTTTTTTTTTATTAAGGATGCATGCGTGTGTGTATGTAAGAGACACACACGTAGACGAATTGTATTAGCGTGACATCCTACACTAGCCGCCACCAACCACTAGATGGGAGTATGGCACACGATATTGTTCTAAGAAGCACACTGCGCATTATACACAGAAACCATATTAAACATTCAGTACAGTAATAAGAGAGGAACCTTCCTCAGGATGTCTCTGCTATCTACTGGAGGGATGTCACAGAGTCACATGGTTCCATAGGCAACGCAAGCAGCCGTTGAAGCAAAATGAAAACTTATACTTAAACTATATATTTGTTAAACTTATAACTTATTAACCTTATCGTGTTTCAAGTTTCAAGTATTTTTATTGTCACTTCACAATTTACACGTGAGTATAAGCAGTGAGTGAAAAACTTTTTGTGCAAAACGCCCGACAACCGACAGTAATTATAAAGGAATACAAAATAGAATAAGAACTACAAAATAGAAATAACTGTGCAAAATAGAAATAGAACTATGGGGGGGTTTGGGTGCCCCCGTGACCCTGGGAGCTGTGTTGTCCGGGGCATTAGCCCCTGGTAGGGGCTCCCAAGGCAAAGTGGTCCCAGGGGAGGGGCCAGACTAAGAGCGATTCAAAGACCCCATGAAGAGACTCCCGAAGAACACAGTCACCTCGCCCGGACAAGGGAAACTGGGGACCCTTCTGGAGCCAGACCTGAGAGGGGAGTTCGTCGGCGAGCGCCTGGTGGCCAGACCTGGATCCACGGGGCCCGGCCGGGCCAAGCCCGAAAAGACTACGTGGAGTCACCTCCCTGTGGGCTCACCACCTGCAGGGAGAGTCATTGGGGTCGGGTGCATTGTATACCGGGCGGTAGGCAAAAGCGTACCTGGGCGGCCGGATCCCCGTCATCGCCGACTGGTTCTAGGGACGTGGAACGTCACCTCACTGGCGGGGAAAGAGCCGGAGCTGGTGCGGGAGGTGGAGCGGTACCAACTAGATATGGTTGGGCTCACCTCCACGCACAGCACCGGTTCTGGAACCAAACTCCTGGAGAGGGGCTGGACCCTCTCCTTTTCCGGAGTTGCCCAGGGTGTGAGGTGCCAGGCGGGTGTGGGGATACTCACAAGTCCCCGGCTGAGCGCCGCTGTGTTGGAGTTCTCTCCGGTGAACGAGAGGGTCGCCTCCATGCGACTGCAAGTTGCTGGGGGGAAGGCTCTGACTGTTGTGTGTGCCTACGCACCAAACAGCAGTTCAGAGTATCCGGCCTTCTTGGAGTTCTTGGGTGGCATCCTGGAAAGGGTTCCATCCCGGGACTCTGTAGTTCTACTGGGGGACTTCAACGCACAAGTGGGCAATGATGGAGAAACCTGGAGGGGAGTGATTGGGATGAACGGCCTGCCCGATCTGAACCAGAGTGGTGTTTTGTTATTGGACTTCTGTGCTAGTCATGGACTGGCCATAACAAACACCATGTTCCAACATAGGGTGGTCCACAAGTGTACCTGGTACTGGACCACCTTAGGCCAAAGGGCGCTGATCGACTTTGTAATCATATCAGCGGATCTGTGGCCGCATGTTTTGGACACTCGGGTGAAGAGAGGAGCAGAGCTGTCAACTGATCACCACCTGGTTGGTGAGTTGGATCAGATGGCGCGGGAGGCTGCCAGACAGAGCTGGTAAACCCAAACGTGTAGTGAGGGTGAACTGGGAACGTCTGGTGGAAGCCCCTGTCCGTAAGGTCTTTAAATCCCACCTCCGGAAGAACTTCTTGTGCATCCCGGGGGAGGTTGGGGGCATGGAACCTGAGTGGGCCATGTTCAGAGCCTCCATTGTGGAGGCTGCAGCTCGGAGCTGTGGTCAAAAGGCTGTCGGTGCCTGTCGTGGCGGCAACCCAAGAACCCGTTGGTGGACACCAGCGGTGAAGGAAGCCGTCAGGCTGAAGAAGGAGGCCTTTCTGGCTTGGTTGGCCCAGGGGTGTCCTGAAACAGCAGATGGGTACTGGGACCGCGACTTCGGCGGTCACTGAAGCAAAATCCCGGGTGTGTGAAGATGTCGGGGAGGCCATGGAGAAGGCCTTTTGGTTGGCCTCAAGGAAGTTCTGGCAAACTGTCCGGCGACTCAGGAAGGGAAAGCAGGGCTTGGCTCAAGCTGTGCTCAGTCGGGGAGGAGAACTGCTGACCCAGACTGAGGATATTGTCGGGTGGTGGAAAGAACACTTTGAGGAACTCCTGAACCCGACCAGTACGTCCTCTGTGGAAGAGGCAGAGTCTGAAGACTCGGGGGAAGCCTCACCCATATCCTTGGTAGAGGTCACTGAAGTAGTCAAAAAGCTCTTCAGTGGCAAGGCGCCAGGTGTGGATGAGATTCGCCCTGAGATGCTGAAGGCTCTGGACATTGTCGGGCTGTCGTGGCTGACACGCCTAGTCAATGTAGCGTGGAGGTCGGGGACAGTACCTGTGGAATGGTAGACCAGGGTGGTGGTCCCCATTTTCAAAAAAGGGGACCGGAGGGTGTGCTCCAATTATCGAGGTATCACACTGCTCAGCCTCCCCGGGAAAGTTTATTCCAGGGTGCTGGAAAGGAGGCTCCGGCCGATTGTCGAACCTCAGCTTCAGGAAGAACAATGCAGATTCCGTCCTGGCCGTGGAACAGTGGACCAGCTCTTTACCCTTGTAGGGTTGTTTGGGGGGGGGGGGTTTGGGAGTTTGCCCATCCAGTCTACATGTGCTTTGTGGACTTGGAGAAGGCTTATGACCGTGTCCCCCGGGGAATCCTGTGGGGGGTACTACGGGAGTATGGGGTACCGGGGCCGTTGGTACGTGTCATTCGGTCCCTATACGAACAAAGTGCGAGCTGCGTCCGTATTCTCGGCACAAAGTCAAGCACGTTCTCAGTGGGTGTTGGACTCCGCCAAGGTTGTCCCTTGTCACCGATTCTGTTCATGATCTTCATGGACAGAATCTTAAGGCGCAGCCGAGTTGGGGAGAGTGTCCGCTTTAGGGACCTCAGAATTGCATCTCTGCTCTGTTGGCTACATCAGACCGTGGCCTCCAGCATGCACTGGGGCGGTTTGCAGCCGAGTGTGAAGCGGTCGGGATGAGAGTCAGCACCTCCAAGTCTGAGGCCATGGTTCTCTGCCGGAAAACGGTGGAGTGTACCCTCCGGGTTGGGAATGAGTTGCTGCCTCAAGCGAAGGAGTTCAAGTATCTCGGGGTCTTGTTCACGAGTGAGGGCAAAATGGAGCGGGAGATGGACAGACGGATTGGTGCAGCGTCTGCAGTAATGCGGGCGCTGTACCGGTCCATCTATGTTCCAACCCTCACCTATGGTCACAAGCTTTGGGTAGTGACCGAAAGAATGAGATCGCGGATACAAGCAGGGTGGCTGGGCTCAGCCTCAGAGATAGGGTGAGGAGCTCAGACATCCGGAGGGAGCTCAGAGTAGAGCCGCTGCTCCTCCGTGTCGAAAGGAGTCAGCTGAGGTGGTTTGGGCATCTAGGATGCCCCCCGGGCGCCTCCCTTTAGGCACGTCCAACCGGGGGAAGACGCCGGGGCAGACCCAGAACCCGCTGGAGGGATTATATATCTCGTCTGGCCTGGGAACGCCTCAGGATCCCCCAGGAGGAACTAGAGAGTGTGGCTGGGGAGAAGGAAGCCTGGGGGGCCCTGCTTAACCGGCTGCAACCGGGACCCCGCCCCGGATAAGCGGACGAGAATGGATGGAGAATGGATGGACTACTACCACTACTACAACTTCTATTACTACTACGACTACAACTACTACTACTGCTGCTGTTCATAATAATTAGGGATGCACCGATACCGATACCAGTATTCGGTATCGGTCCGATACTGTGCTCATGTACTCGTACGCGTTAGACTACTCCGATACAACCGCACCGATACCACTTTGGCCACGCCAAAGTTAACCTTGTAATATTCTTAGCCAAGGAATATTGAAATAAAGAGATGCAACCGAGTTGTCGTTTATGGATGTTTAATAGCAACTGCGCATGGTACCGAGCATGGGCGTAGAATTTAGTGGGGACGCTGGGGACATGTCCCCACCAATTAACGGAGCACCCCCCCCATCAGAACCGTGAAATTAACGGAGCACCCCCCCCCATCAGAACCACAAATTAACGGAGCATCCCCCCCATCAAAAATTTACGGAGCCACCCCCCCGCCCCATCCAGAACCACGAATTAACGGAGCACCCCCCCCCCCCTTCCCCCGAACAAAAAAAAATAACATGTTTTCAAAGTCATTAGAACTGTAGGCCTAATGGTTTTATTAAGTAACTCGTATCAGTATTCGGTATCCGGCAAGTACCCAAATGTAAGTACTTGTACTTGGTCTGAAAAAAAGTGGTATCGGTGCATCTCTAATAATAATAATAGTAATAGTAATAATAATGATAATAATAATAATAATTTACAAATTATTAATATTTGCATTTATCTTATATAAACCCATTTTATTAAGGCATTTCATCCATGTATGGTTTATCACCACCTACTACACTGTACAACTTTGGACCTCCTAGTCATTGGAAACACACACGTGTGTGTGTGTGTGTGTGACGTCTTGCTCTACAAGCCGCCCGGTCGTCAGGGCGTCTAGCAGGCAGCAGCAGCGGCGGCGGCGGCTCAGCGTAACAACACACCGGAGGTATTGTTCCCGGGCCACCCCCCGGGGCAGAGTCAGGACACCAGCAGGGGGGGTGGGGGAGTCAGGACACTAGAGGCGGGGCTTGTTGAGCACGGCCCGCGCAATCTTTTATTTCCCTCGAAATCGACTATTGCCGACCTTTGGAGATGAATGGCCGAGTGTACATAATATACAATTTTAGTAGTTAATAGTAGTACTCTCAAATGTAGTGCTCTCAAACTCTCAACGGTTGTACAAATGTACCCCCTCTAACATTTTTTCAGCTAAGTGCCCCTTTAAAGTCAAATT
>PIJE02001132.1:137881-145381 GCA_002895965.2 Coryphaenoides rupestris | reverse complement strand
CAGAATCCTATTGGTCATAATCACAGTATCTCAGTATAGTATTGCTCCCATGTCCAGCATTCAATTATCTGTTCATTCATTCATTCATTCATTCATTCATTCAGCCAATCAGCAAGTCATTCATTCATTGGGCTTACGGAGGTGGCTCCTCCCCCCCCAAACGTGCCAGGTGACTCACCGGTCTCCCTTTGGTTTGCGTTTCTGCAGCACCACCTTCCCCTTGGGTCTCCTCTCGCTGCCGGCACAGGGCCCTCCGCCGGGCCCCGTCACCCGCAGGGACTCCAGGCCCTTGGAGGACTTCTTGTAGGTGAACTCCACCTGTTCCCCCTCCTTCAGGCTGCGGAAGCCCTCCATCACCAGCTTACTCTGTTGGAGGGAAGAACAGGACAGGACAAAAAAGGGTTGAGGATTTCTTCCAAGCTCCACAGATGACCGAGCGTTTTTGAATGCGGAACTATAGTTCAATATAATACATATGATTAATTATTAAGACTATTATTAATAATCAATATCCACAGTCTACCTGGACTAGGCATCTGTGAACAGGATGCCCCTAGCTCTACCTGCTCCTCTACCACTAGGACTAACCCTAACCCTGAATTCACTCAGCGGGGCTTTGGGTCATGCTAAATCGTAATACAGTAATATAACTCGCAAACACATTTCATTTGTGGGAAGCAAAGCCGCACCGCAAACATCGTAATCGCTAAAAAACCTTTATTATTAAAAACATCTGGATGTGTCCAGAGGATTTCATACCGGAGCAATTTGCTTTGCAAAGGCAACAGACAATCTGTCAACGCACGTTTTTTACAATGTGGGCACGGAGTCAAACTTGACTGGCAACCAAACGTTTACATTCTGCGCCGGAAATTTGTTTAGCTTAGACTCCCGTTGGACAGAATAGACGAGTCCCGGCAGCAGCAGGAGCCGATCAGTGAGTCAAGCCAGAGAGACTCGACGGCAACCGATTCATGAATAAGAGCTTTCCTGACGGGCTCCAGCCACCACCGCATGCAGGTCGACATTGCACGTCTCCTGACAGTCAAGTAGCACACCACACAAAGAGAAAAGGGATCTCATCAGAAATGGAGGAAATGCTCTTTTAAGTGGCTTGTGCCGACAGCCATCATGGCAACAGCAGCAGAAGCGCTCCAGTGATTGTCTCATCGTGGCGTTTAACCTCGCGCCCACGTCCCTTTCTGCTGACGCACGCACACACACACACACACACCGCCAACAAGCAGAGATTTCTCTTTCTTATGAATGCATTCGTCGTCCCCCGCGATAACAGACCCCCCCCCCCCCCCCACCCCCGGGTCAGGGTGATCATCGGGCTGGAGCGACGCAGGCAGCACAGCGACGTAGCCATGACGGCGTGTTCGCGCTTATCGTACAGAAACGCCAGCGGCCGACGTGTAGGGCACACTGCATCCCTGCCGTACCACGCCGGGGCGACCTTCACCACAGACGTCCAAGACACACACACACACGCACATGCACACGCACACACACACACACACACACACATACACAGAAGGCACACACAAACCTTCTACCTCACTCCCTGTATATCCGGACCTATAAATAACATGACAGGATCCGGAAATGCGGTATTGCAGCAGAGAGCGAGGGAGAGATATGTGGAAGACGTAGGCAGGGAGAGAGAGAGAGAGAGAGAGGAGAGAGAGAGAGACGGTGGCTGATAAGAACTACAAGGCCTCCTTTGAGGAGCAGCAGCAGTGGGAGGAGGAGGCGTGGGGAGATGTATGGAGCGTGCTACAGTGGATGGTTGCCCAGGCCAGGGTGTGTGAGCCACTGATAGCAAGTGCAGCCCCAGCCAGCAGGAGTCACTTCACAGCGTGGAGGGGTGGGGGGGGGCCCTGGCACTTTGCTCCGTCTTCTCAAGACAAGAAGACCAAATGTATGCAAATACAGGGCGAATCCGCAGCATGTCAAAACATGGCCCATTTTCCTGATGTAGCGGGAAAGACGTGATTTCATGAATGAAATTTGTGCGGAAATGACAGCACATGCTAGCTGGCTGTGTGTGAAGGGGGAGGGGGAACTGATCGATCATATTGGTTGCAAATCTACGTCAACAACATTGTTTTAAAGTAGAGGAAGTTCACGTTTTTTTGGCCTACTTTGTTGGTTATGGTCCTATGACAAATGTGATTTGTATTTTTTTTTATTGTCTGTTTAACCAATGGTGCTATCACTTTGTGTATAACTAACTTACATGTCTAACATGTCTAATTTGAGAAAAAAGAATCATTCAAACAATCGAAATATCTCCATCTAGTCTGATAAAATATTACATTCTATCCAGCCTGATTTTAGAATGTTTTTAGCTATCTTGTTGTTTTTGCACAAACAAAGACAAAATAAAAATAAATGGAAATTAAGAGAATTATCAGCAGACACTGTATATGAACTTTTGGCAAAACGAATTGTCAACCATAAATAAATTTGTCAATTGCATTTATAATAATTTTTGTATTAGTGCATGAAATTGCTCTGCAATGTTTGGGTTAATAAATATTTTCATATGACCTGTCTAATGTCAAACAAATCAACATTTTATGTTCTGGTATTTCTCTGTCTTCTTAAACAATCTTCTCTGTTAAACGAAAAGATTCAATTTTTAATTAGACTCATAATGCTTTTTTTGATTAAATCGTCAAAAGAGTGATTCTTTTGAATTTCTAATTATTGTACGCATCACTCACTTCATACAAAAAGCCTGTATTCTAATTCCATGGTATCGTTATTCTTTTATTTCTCATTTCTTCAAATTTCTCAATTTGAAGAAATGGGATATTTCAATAATATACAAAAAACGAGGTTAGTTGCTGCAATGCAGTCAAAACTGACATTGTCCTCATCTTTGAGTCAATTTGATCAAAATAGACTTTAAAGAATGTGTCAACTCAATTTATTACAAATTATTACATAAATTAACCTCAGAATTAGCACAGCGGCTTTCTATTCAATAACTTATTTTTCCTTTTCTGATTTAAAAAAATATAGGTGAAAATATAAACACTGAAATATCAGAGCACTTGGGTTGAGATTCAACCGTAAATTCACTTTATGGAACATCCTTGAAATGTCAAGAGTTCAGGCTCAGATGCATTTTTAACAGTTTTCCATACTGAAGTTCGTTAAGAGGAGGAAACTAGTCAAGTGTCTTGGATGTTTGAGTCCCGTTCGCAACATAGATGTCACTCACATTTCAAAGAAATACTCTTTAATGACCCATTTTCTCTGAGAGACACTTTGGATATTGATAAGTGCCTTATTAAAAGTCTTCTAAAACATGTAGTTAAAAGTGGAAGACGGTACGGCTCATAATGAAGACATAAGCAACCTCGGCCTTCATTATGCTGATGCTGATGCCTTCCAACAAGACTCTAAATTCTAGATCCTAAAGCGGGTGAGAAACTGGGAGTATGGCTCACACTGGAGACACGCTGCTGATGGGCTGTGTGGTGTAGCTGGGGTGTGGACTACTGCAGTGTTTCTCAAACGGGGGTATGTGTACCCCTAGGGGCACTCTGAGGGATTGCAGGGGGTACTAAGGACATCGCTAAAAACGAGAAAGAAGGAGTCTGCTCAAAAAAAATACAGACAGACAGAAACACCAAAATATTTAGTGAAATACTAAACGCATAATTTCCCTCCTTAAAATGATTTGTGGTGGTGAAAGGGGTACTTTCAGTAATAAATAATTTTGAGGGGGTACATGACAAAAACGTTTTTTGAGAACCACTGGACTAATGCTCTCATACAGGGATCTATGGGTTGTGTTTTTCTAGAATCTTCCACAATTTTGAGACAGCGGCATGTCACAACCAATGCTCAATGACTAACAGCTCCCTGCCCGCCCCCTTAGCGTCTTTAACGCAAAAAAAAATGTCCCACAATGAGAGTAAGTCACACATGTCTGTTCGTCCAGCAGGAAAATGCGCGCGCGTCAGATGTGTGTGTGTGTGTGTGTGTGTGTGTGTGTGTGTGTGTGTGTGTGCTACTGCTCAGGGCTTATTTGTGATGTTGCCTTTGTCCGTGTGTTTCTGGGTGACTGACAACCCAGGGCCTCTGCACAATTACGCAATAACACACAACGTGTGGATTTCTTCTTTTTTTTCCCCTTTCTGCGACTGTGTGGGCCCGACTAAACTGGCGTGTGTGTGTGTGTGTGTGTGTGCGTAAATACTTTACGAATCAGAACCTGTAACCAGAGTGCCCTCCTCTCCGTGAGAGAGAGAGAGAGAGAGAGAGAGAGAAAGAGAGAAAGAGAGAAAGAGAGAGAGAGAGATCACAAAATGGAGGAGGGGCCTGGAGTCGGGGGTTGGAGATGGGTGGAGTATTGGGGGGGGGGGGGGGGGGGGGGGGGGCATGGAAATGCCTCCAGCGCATTCTGTTCAGCTCCAATGGAGGAGCAACTCCTGATCAGCGGTCGGACGGGAGGGTGGAGGGCTGGCGGAGGGAGGGTGGGAGGTGCAGGAACAAAACCCCCATTTGATCAGGAGCCCCACAGGTCAGCGGTAGAAATCCGGGGGTCAACGGTAGAACCTCCCCCCCACCCCCCACCCCCCCCCAAGAAGTGTAAGTGTGTGTTTAGTTTGATTCATCACAACACACACACAACACACAACACACACACACACAACACACAACACACACACAACACACACACACACACACACACACACACACAACACACAAACACACACACAGTCACACAGAAGGCGTGCGCAGTGGCACTAGGCAACCAACGGAGGCGATCTCGTGCCGGGGTGCAGCGTGACACGTTGTCATTAGTGGCCGTGACCGTTGACCCCCCCCCACCCCCGCCATCAAACACCAGAGCTGCCCGCCTCTCTGTTGTTTCTGCAGCACCACCTTCCCCCTCCTCTCGCTGCCGGCACAGGGCCCTCCGCCGGGCCCCGTCACCCGCAGGGACTCCAGGCCCTTGGAGGACTTCTTGTAGGTGAACTCCACCTGTTCCCCCTCCTTCAGGCTGCGGAAGCCCTCCATCACCAGCTTACTCTGTTGGAGGGAAGAACAGGACAGGACAAAAAAGGGTTGAGGATTTCTTCCAAGCTCCACAGATGACCGAGCGTTTTTGAATGCGGAACTATAGTTCAATATAATACATATGATTAATTATTAAGACTATTATTAATAATCAATATCCACAGTCTACCTGGACTAGGCATCTGTGAACAGGATGCCCCTAGCTCTACCTGCTCCTCTACCACTAGGACTAACCCTAACCCTGAATTCACTCAGCGGGGCTTTGGGTCATGCTAAATCGTAATACAGTAATATAACTCGCAAACACATTTCATTTGTGGGAAGCAAAGCCGCACCGCAAACATCGTAATCGCTAAAAAACCTTTATTATTAAAAACATCTGGATGTGTCCAGAGGATTTCATACCGGAGCAATTTGCTTTGCAAAGGCAACAGACAATCTGTCAACGCACGTTTTTTACAATGTGGGCACGGAGTCAAACTTGACTGGCAACCAAACGTTTACATTCTGCGCCGGAAATTTGTTTAGCTTAGACTCCCGTTGGACAGAATAGACGAGTCCCGGCAGCAGCAGGAGCCGATCAGTGAGTCAAGCCAGAGAGACTCGACGGCAACCGATTCATGAATAAGAGCTTTCCTGACGGGCTCCAGCCACCACCGCATGCAGGTCGACATTGCACGTCTCCTGACAGTCAAGTAGCACACCACACAAAGAGAAAAGGGATCTCATCAGAAATGGAGGAAATGCTCTTTTAAGTGGCTTGTGCCGACAGCCATCATGGCAACAGCAGCAGAAGCGCTCCAGTGATTGTCTCATCGTGGCGTTTAACCTCGCGCCCACGTCCCTTTCTGCTGACGCACGCACACACACACACACACCGCCAACAAGCAGAGATTTCTCTTTCTTATGAATGCATTCGTCGTCCCCCGCGATAACAGACCCCCCCCCACCCCCGGGTCAGGGTGATCATCGGGCTGGAGCGACGCAGGCAGCACAGCGACGTAGCCATGACGGCGTGTTCGCGCTTATCGTACAGAAACGCCAGCGGCCGACGTGTAGGGCACACTGCATCCCTGCCGTACCACGCCGGGGCGACCTTCACCACAGACGTCCAAGACACACACACACACGCACATGCACACGCACACACACACACACACACACATACACAGAAGGCACACACAAACCTTCTACCTCACTCCCTGTATATCCGGACCTATAAATAACATGACAGGATCCGGAAATGCGGTATTGCAGCAGCAGAGAGCGAGGGAGAGATATGTGGAAGACGTAGGCAGGGAGAGAGAGAGAGAGAGAGAGAGAGAGAGAGAGAGAGAGAGAGAGAGAGAGAGAGACGGTGGCTGATAAGAACTACAAGGCCTCCTTTGAGGAGCAGCAGCAGTGGGAGGAGGAGGCGTGGGGAGATGTATGGAGCGTGCTACAGTGGATGGTTGCCCAGGCCAGGGTGTGTGAGCCACTGATAGCAAGTGCAGCCCCAGCCAGCAGGAGTCACTTCACAGCGTGGAGGGGTGGGGGGGGGCCCTGGCACTTTGCTCCGTCTTCTCAAGACAAGAAGACCAAATGTATGCAAATACAGGGCGAATCCGCAGCATGTCAAAACATGGCCCATTTTCCTGATGTAGCGGGAAAGACGTGATTTCATGAATGAAAATTTGTGCGGAAATGACAGCACATGCTAGCTGGGCTGTGTGTGGAAGGGGGAGGGGGAACTGATCGATCATATTGGTTGCAAATCTACGTCAACAACATTGTTTTAAAGTAGAGGAAGTTCACGTTTTTTTGGCCTACTTTGTTGGTTATGGTCCTATGACAAATGTGATTTGTATTTTTTTTTATTGTCTGTTTAACCAATGGTGCTATCACTTTGTGTATAACTAACTTACATGTCTAACATGTCTAATTTGAGAAAAAAGAATCATTCAAACAATCGAAATATCTCCATTCTAGTCTGATAAAATATTACATTCTATCCAGCCTGATTTTAGAATGTTTTTAGCTATCTTGTTGTTTTTGCACAAACAAAGACAAAATAAAAATAAATGGAAATTAAGAGAATTATCAGCAGACACTGTATATGAACTTTTGGCAAAACGAATTGTCAACCATAAATAAATTTGTCAATTGCATTTATAATAATTTTTGTATTAGTGCCATGAAATGCTCTGCAATGTTTGGGTTAATAAATATTTTCATATGACCTGTCTAATGTCAAACAAAATCAACATTTTATGTTTCTGGTATTTCTCTGGTCTTCTTAAAACAATCTTCTCTGTTAAACGAAAAGATTCAATTTTTAATTAGACTCATAATGCTTTTTTTGATTAAATCGTCAAAAGAGTGATTCTTTTGAATTTTCTAATTATTGTACGCATCACTCACTTCATACAAAAGCCTGTATTCTAATTCCATGGTATCGTTATTCTTTTATTTCTCATT
>PIJE02001132.1:100381-132881 GCA_002895965.2 Coryphaenoides rupestris | reverse complement strand
GAATAAATTACTCTTTTAATCCTAACAAACAACTAACAAATTTGTTAGATATATTGGTTTTAGATATATTTACTATATGATACCACATCATTTGTAAACAGTATTTTATGCAAGATGAATAAAGAATTTATGTTCTTAATAATCAATAGAACAATTGGTAGTAAATGTATAATGTCAGTTGTTACAAATTAATATAGAAACCAAAAGATTAATTTATTTTAAATACAAAAAAATCACGCAATAGAATGGTTCAATGATGAGGTATTTAGAACAATAATTATTCATATTCTGGCTTTTGTGCCTTCATAGACAAGATAGCGTGTAACAGCTTGTGGTTAGCATACTAGTAGCCAATGAGCCCAAATACCGCTTGAATTATGAAACTGCAATACAAACTATTCACACGACATGAAGACAGACAGACAGACAGACAACGTAACACAAGGCAAACATCGAACTGTGACTTGAAGCCGCTGTGCACCGGCCGTGTTTGTATTTCCTGGCCATGAAGTCCAAATGCGTATAAAAAGGAAAAAAAAACTCAAACAGAATCGGCCACTCTGCACTACTCAACTGCTACTCTGCGACCTTCCCAATTACCAATCATCTGCGCCGTATGTAGCCAGCGCCTCAATAGGAAGTCACATGACCACTCCTTCTTTGGCTGTTTTTTTTGCGGGGGGGGGGGGGGGGGGTTTATGTGCAGATGGGAAGGAGGAGGAGGAGGGAGGTGGGGAGGGGGTGTAGTGTGTAGTGTGTGGGGGGAGGGGGGGGGGGGATAGTGTGGCTGTGGGGGAGACAAAGGCTGATACTAGCTATCTGGAGGCAGAGATGGGTGGGGCCTGCATGCCAAACGGTGACACAGCCCAGAGGTTAATCTCACTGGGGGCCCACTTTAACCTCACTATACGCCAAGTGCACGCGCACACACACACACTCTTGGACGAATGTGTGTGTGTGTTTGTGTGTGTGTGTGTGTAATGGGAAAAAACCCACAAACAATAATATATTGGGTTTTTTTTATTTACAACTAAAACAGAAAATGAAGCCCCAACACACCACACACACACACACATAAATTATCTCCGGTGTGAACACTCGCATACACACACATTTTCACACACACACACTGTGGCTTGAGAGGAATAGCAACACAGCAAACTGCTCAACGTTTCAAACTGATTACCGACAAAGGGCAACCCTCCGTCAGTCCGTCCCCCCCACCACCACCACCACCTCCACCACCACCAATCACGCACGTCCACCCCCACCCCCTCTACCCCACGCTCCGCATGCCTTTTTGTCTTTAAAGAAATTCCTGTTTTTAAAGAACGCCCGAGGAGAGGGCACCCCAACCCCCCTGTGTCCAAGCAAAACTCTCTCTCTCTCTCTCTCTCTCTCTCTCTCTCTCTCTCTCTCTCTCTCTCTCACACACACACACACACACACACACACACACACACTCTGAGTCCAGGTTGAAGACAACCAGGGGGGAACGCAGGGTTAACTTTAAACATGGCAGTGCTCTTCAGGGTCAACTGTGCGGTTTTGCGGTGGAAGACAAAAAGAAAACATTAAATACAAAATAAAAAGCAAAAAATTCTGCAGTTCAGGAGAAATAGCAGAAAGGCTTCTTTTTTTTTTTAAATCTTGTGAAGAGGTAGAAACCAGTTGTGAATATATGTCTCTCTATCTCTCTCTCGTCTCTTACCTTTCCCACTCTGGTCTTTTCTGTCACTCCCTCTCCCCACCTCCCCAATCCCTCCCATCTCGATGTTTTCCTGATCCGCCTGCTACTGCCACCATGCACCCGCCCGTCTCCTCCCCCTTTCTCTCTCCCCTCCCTCCACATCCCTCCTATAGTGTCCTCTTCCAGGTTAAACTCCTCCCTCTCTCTCCCTCTCTCTCCCTCTCTTGTCCTTATGCGCTCTCAAACGGATTCAATTCAAAACAGTGCATGGGAAGCAGAGCAGAACAAATAATAGTGATATAGATATATCGATTTCTATATACAGAAATAGTATTTTCAAGTATATGTACATAGAGAAGTTTTTACACATGCAAACCTTGAGTTCTGCATTGGGGATATTTGTTGTGATTCACATCAATAAACCACTGACCATGTGTTATTATTTTCCTATGATTATTTAACTCAGTCAAATGTTTACTCACACCCCCATCTCTCTCTCTCTCTATCTCTCTCTCTCTCTCTCGATATATATATATATATATATATTTTAAGACATGCTATGTCTGATACAGCAAAAGAATAGCACAAAAATTAACCATTGTCAATTAAATAATGTGTCCTTCCACACACTTCACTAGCCTTGGAGGGAATAATGGAAGAATAAGGTATAAGGCACGTGGTAAATCTGAACAAAACTCTTGCACAAAGTACAATTCTGCAAAAAGAAATGAATTGAAATTGTATTAGTTTATAGCCTGTTTATGACCGTGTACAGTATATATGCATGTGTATGTATGTATGTGTGTGTGTGTGTGTGTGTGTGTATGTGTGTGTATGTATGCATCACACTAAATGGGAATAAATACGCACTCAGGCAGACATCTTCTGCAGTGGTTTCTGTAAGCAACAGCAAACTATCAAGGCAGAAATACGATTGAAGTTGCCATGGCGATATCGATGACACACAAGGATATTTCACACAAATGTAATACAGGTCTGTGTGACATTGTAGCCTGTTTTAGCTGAGACCTTCTTTCATGAGACCTTGATATCTGTGCATAGATGAGCAGGAAAAGAAAATATGCACTTCATAAGCACTTCACAACACCAAAAACAAATTTGCCAGATTTTATTATTTTAGTTACGCGGTGACCACATTGTGTGAACACAAAACGTGTGTGTGTGTTTTTTAATGGCACCCTCGGTGTGGATTTAACCCTGAATAACAATTCAATTACAAAAGAGCAATATTCTTGACACAGGAAATCTCATCCAATTAGTTTCGAATGGGTTTTTTTTGTTGGGGATATTTGGAGATGTGGCCTGGCTAACTGAACTCACACACAGGGGACCCAGTGATCCAGCTTAGAACAAAAATTCTCCTGAAAATTATTTACAAAAATGTACTAAAGTTTTAAAATAGCTCTCCCCTGTATCTTCCCAAGGGACATGCGAATCTGCAAGAGCCCAAAACCACACGTGTTTGGCTGAGAGAAAGTAAAGGGCAGGATTAGGCCTAATTGATATTCATTGATAAGCAGCCATGGGTCAACTTATTTGTAATAGGCCTATAAAGCCTACGATCGGTTATGCAATTCACACTTTTTGCCCATCATTGATCCACAAGCACGTGATACATATAACACGTGATACACCCTCGATGCCATGAAAACGAGGCCCATGCAGTGCATGCCTCACTGCAACACATGGGCTGGGGGCACTGCACTGCACACGGCCTGTTTACGGGCCGTTTCTCCTATACTGTCCGATATATACGATATATACTTCGTGGTTCCTGTTGGTAAAGGAAAGCTCAACTGGGTGCCATTCAATCGTCGTGTCTGTCCTGGTATAGGAAACCTCACTGCGAAACCAACAGTTGTGGCCAACGTGTGTTCATAGGAGCAGCACATGTAACCACCACCCACTGGATCACCACCACCCACTGGATCGCCGCCCCATGTGACAATACACCCTTATTCTGCATTAATAAGGGTGGATTCAATCGCGGTCCAATTGAAAACATGGTCATGTGTCGTCGTCGTCGTCCCCCCCCCCAGCAGCGGCAGCATGGGGAGAGGACGTCCGCTTTTATCATGCAGATGTGGCTCTCCGCTTTAGCCCGGACTACTTACTTGGTGGACGAAGACATCCAGGGGAGGGTCGACCAGGGTCCCCTCGCTGCTGGTCATGGAGATAAATCCGAAGCCCATCCGGACATTGAACCATTTGCAGAAGCCCGCTCCTCCGGACCCGAGCTGGGGACGAGTTCGGGGGTCTTCTTGCTCGGCGGACTTGGCGGAGTCTTCTCCTCCGACACCTTTACTACCCGCCCCTCCTAAAATAAAAATAAAAATAAATAAAAAGAAGAAAAGAAACAGGGAAAATTAGAGAAGTTGCTTTTTTTTGTTGTTGGTACGAGCAGCGTGTAAAACGTAAAGGCGAAGGGGAAGTATTGCACTTTGCGCGCCCAGTGTGGCCCATTGGACGGGACCTTGTGGGTGTTACATACACACACACACACACACACACACGGTATATACGGGGAATCCCCACCAGGGCAAACACGAAAACACGTCTAACGCAGTGTTCTCCGAGGCGCACGGCTGTGTTTCCCCTTCGTGTCCATCTCAAAGCTTAAAAGTAGTTTAATAGTATTGACCCCATGCATGGCGATGTTGGCTTTCAATCCTGCACAAGCATGCTGTCGGGTGTATAGACCCGGGGATCTGGCATGCCTCTCGTATACACACACATATATCTATCTATATCTATATAGATAGATATATGTATGCTACTTTAACACAGAATGGAGAAGGCAGGTGTACACATGGTTCTTATAGCTGTGCTGGTTTGAGGAGCTCCCAGAGAGGCTCTGACCATGCATTACATGAATGCAGCAAAACAGTTCCATGTATGCGGAGTAGCACTGGGCGTTTACACCTCGCTGTAGCTTCACATCAATAGAATCCCGTTCAGTTCAGAGAGTATTCCGATTTTTTCTTTGAAAGGAAAAAGTAAGAAAAAAAAAAAAAGGACAAGAAAATAGAAATAATAGCAGAATAACCTTCGGCCATGTTTCCCCGCGGACCCTCTGTGCCCAAGTTGCGATAGAAAGGCTTCCTCTGCGAACACGGGTCGTGGTAGTCACCATTAATCCAACATCCTCGATCCCGTCGCTCAGGGATTTAGCTCGCATGGTCCAGTGTGCGTTCCGTCTTTTGATATTTTGTCATGTCTCTCTGCCTCGATGTCTTCCTCACTCTCTCACACACACACACACACACACCACCTCTGTAGCCGACTCTCTCTCTCTCTCCCCCTCACTCTCTCTCTCACTCTCTCTCTCACTCTCTCTCTCCCCTCACTCTCTCTCTCTCTCTCCTCCTCTCTCATTCGCTCTCCGGCTGGCTGTTTCTGTTCCCCTGCTGAACACGTGACTTTGTCAATTACATGCTTTTTTGCGACTAATTTCTCTAGGAACCGGGGAGGGGCGTGGTCCAACGGGGAGGGGCGTGGACCAATGGGGAGGGGCGTGGTCCAACGGAGACGGACTGGGAGCCAACCAGAAGGCTCGCTGCAGAGGACGGCTACTACTACTACTACTACTACTACTTCTACGACCACTAAAGGCATGCAGTGCGGAGACCACCCTGGTAAACATGTCACTGCATAACAAACAACACTGGGGACGCAGTCGGCGGATAACCTGATCGGCTACTACACGGTGGTCGACGGAAGCAACTTTGTTCTTTGGTTGACGACTACGACTGCCTTTTGAAATCGCAACCACTTCCACACAATGTAAAAAAAAAAAATATGATTTATAATTGTCATATATTCGATGCAGATCGATTGTACAACATCCGTGTAGCAGATGAATACTTCGATTATGGACACACAAAAGTCTCACCACGCAATTTCCCTTATGCCTATGTCATAAATATTCCATAGATCAAACATAACATATACATATATGCTTTCTTTTTAATTCAGTGGGCGATTAAAAAAATAACAAATTCTACTAATATAGGACTATTCCAACATCGCTCTGCAGCAGTAACGATTTCACCGAAATCCACATAATATCCCTGTAATAGTCGACACACAATGGAGGTCTACTTTATATCTCCAACCAGATCTTTGAACCAATAACATGTTGGGGCTTATATACATGTAGTTGAGGACCTGGAGTCCATAACTACAGGACTAGTGACCTCCGAGCATCACCGCGGTGCAGCACCAGGGGAGTGTTTAACTCACAGCTTTGGAATGTGACTGGAAAACTCAGAAAAACACATTGGTGGAGCTGATATGTTGAGGTTTAGGGTAGGCCTACAGGAGATCTAAAAGAAATGTCCCGAGATATAGCCTGTGTACTTCATAGTGAAGGGTGCGGTGGATTACTAGCTACTGATAAATGCACAGAAAAGTTGTTTCACACAAGACCCACGACCACAACATAACCACCACAGTAAGCCTACACTTATAGCAGCCTAACATTGCTTAAGGGTGGGGGGGGGGCAAGGCAAAAAGTCAATACATTCACACTACCACACGTGTTATAGCTTTCCGCTCGTATATGTCGTTTTTTAAAAGGGTTACTTTCGGTTACGAGGAAGAGAAGGAAAACACGTCAGAGGAATGAAACAACAACAAGTCCATCTCCACCCACCAGCTCGAGGAACCCACCCTCCGGAATGCTGCATGTGCTAGTGCCCCCTCCTACCCCCAGTGTGCTCCCCAACCCCCGCACACAAACTCGGGGGTTTTGGAGATGCGTTTTCAAGGAGGAGGCCTCCACCACCGTAGCCACAGAATTACTGTTTGGGTCAAAGGGCTGGAGGGTTAGAAGGATGCCAGTGTCAGATGCTAACGGGTCACTCATATCCTGAGAAGATGTGTATGATCGAAAATATAGGCCTACTCAAAGGTTATTATTACCAATGACGCTATAATGGTTATTACTATATTACTAGCCTACCAATGACTGGGAGTTGGGCAAGAAAGCCCATACAAGGGTTTATTTAGATAGGCCTATAACAGAAAACCGTAGGCTAAGCCATATATTTATATTTCTCTCAAGATTCAAGAAGTTTCATTGTCACATACACATACAGGATATGCAGTGAAATGAAAAAGTGATGCCCAGCGGAATGTGCAACAGAACAATACAAATATCACAAACATCACAATTGAAGGAAAAGAATCAAACCAAATATCCACACTATTTACAGTCTTTACAGCAGAAGGAGATGCTTTTTTGTATCTATTTATATCTATATATATATATATATATATATATATACCTCAACAAGTTATCGAACTTCACTTAACAGTTTTTTTCCATACATACTTATATATATGGAAAAAACTGTTGGGTAAAGATCTATAATTTGCTGATTTGACTTGCTTCATACATATCTAGCCCCCTAATCATCCATATTAAATGTAAGAGTATTAAGCAAAAGCAAAAGTGTACCACATGGGGAGACTGTGAAGAGATCCCAGGGCTGTTTGAATACCAACATTCTGGGTAGGCTTTGGACTACTTCACCCCAGCTAACCTCGCCCAACCCCCACTCCCCACCATGTAGTATCCCAGAGGAAATGTGCCTTTACCCTGCATTGCTGTCATTGCAGTTCAAAGGGGTTCATTGAGTTCGTCTCTCCCTTCCCTATTTCTTTTTCTTTTTTTCTTTTCTTTTTTTAAAAACGGGGGTTGTTTTTTGTCGTTTAGGGTATGCATTCCAGCTACCAATTCTTAACTTTTGATCTGCACCACAAGGAAATGTAGGCTGAACATGGTTGGCAAGCTAAGAGCCATCTCCTGTCATGGGTCGTGTTTTATTTGCGGATGTGGAATATTTTATTGTTGTTTTCTGAATGAATGAATTAACAAAACAACTCAATGAAAGACATGTTGCTGCTGATGTGATGTCCTCTCCAAGGTACCTCCTCTCCTCCATTCAGAAAACGCACAATGAAAAGTTATGCAAGATATTTTTTAACGAAAGGCCACTTTTCAACTAATGGCATATTTCGTTCGAAAATATTTAAAATGAACGAAAAATGTAATTCAACTCGTTTTAAACCAGTTTGTATGCCCAATATAATTGTTGGCCTGTTGCACAAAATACAATCTAAAAGAAAGTTTAGAGGTTAGAGGATTTTAACTTAAATAGCTTATTTAAAGCAAACAATTTACATGAAGAATACATCTATGTTTTCAACTTTCCACGCCATTCCTCATTCAATTGATTTGCACGTCGCCATGTTGAGGCCTTCTGCGTTTAGGCTGAAGAGATTTCAACAAACAAAAGTTTTCAACTCACACTCCCAACAAAGACGCAACTTTTTTCTCTCAACGAAACCATTTCAAATGTTCGTTTAGTAACACGGATCGGCTTTGTTTTCGTCTAAAACCACCGACCACCAGCAAAGCGGCCAGAACGGCCAGGCCAGTGACGTCAGAGAGCAGGCTGAACAGCCGTGTCCCCACAGGACCGCAGCGCAACAAACAGCCCGCAAAGATCCAGGCCGACTACTACCTAACGACACGGCTCTGTCCGCTGCAAATGGCTGCAGGTATGTAGTTTATCAGAGATATTTATTTGCTCATTTATTTTTATATATATATATGTATCGGCTTATTGAACAAAAAAAAATCTATTTCGAAAATGTTAATAATAATAGTGTTCTCTAATCTTGTATACCGCAATGAACGTGGTTTCTTCGCTAATCTTCCGAGTTTATTTGCCGTGTGTTTATAAAAGGCTGCTTGGGAGACTATAGAGCACATGTGATCAGTGCGGGGTTAAAGCAGGTCACCCTCGGCCGGTCAAACCCGGCCGGCACCGCGACTCGTTTCGCGCAAGAATAAAGCAAAACGCATAAACGCGACGCGTAGTATTTCTCAATGGTCGTGTTTGCCTACTCACCGGTGGACACGGAAGCAAACATCGTCCGATCCCTCGTTAGACGAGAGATAGTCAACAGGTAGAGCCGGCGGGCTGCTGCTGCTGCTGCTGCTGCTGTGTTGAGGTGAGAGCGACAGAGAGACGGCTGAGGTCGGACCCGCCGCTCTTATAGTTCAAACAGCCCGACCTGGTCCGACGTTTAAAGTGGACACCGGTGTACTTGTTATGTGGGTTGCCAGTTGGTCTCTGGGCATCTGTGGACACCTGACCTAATGAAGTCAAGGAAATCCACCACGGATGAATATTTGATAGTGTCTGTAACAGAAGCGGACGTGTCTTCAAATAGGCTGCATGGTGTCCTCATCTCGATCACAAAGCTTCTAATCCTACGAATAGGTTATGAAATAATGCCTTACTTGCTGTTATTTGGCTATGAATGGCTCGATAAATCATTGACCTGGTGATTTACTCAGAGCCTATCATTGAAGCACACATTAAGTGTCTGTAGGGTAGGGCCATTCAGGGGCCATTTTGGACTAATTTCTTTAAGTCATGTTTTTAAATGATATTCCCCTTGAAGCCCCTTTAATGTACACGTTTAGGCTAACATATGCCGACATATATGACACCAAGCTATTTGATCGTTTATTTGACAAAGGGAGCTTGCTTTACATACATAGCCTACTATATTGGCCTATTGTATGGCAGGCGGCTCCTGGGAGCATGGTGGGCTCCTACACCAGGAGCCCCCGCCTCTTCCTCTCTGGAGGATCACATCCCCCACCAACACCCATACTCGCGTTCACTTAAAAAAAATTAAAAAAAAACGGACCTAAACTGGCTCAGGACGATTTAAGTGCAGATGAAGACGACAGCCCCACTGGTCTGATTCCCCTCATAACTATGTAGTTGCTTCGCCCTGTACGGAAGCCCATTGGTCCAAGCCGTTTGATAAACTAAGACACCGGCTGATCGGTCGATATCTTAGATCTGCTGTCAACAACTTGGGGGGTGGTGGGGGGTAGCCGTGCACCCTCCATTGGGCAACCGGGTGGAGAAGAGCACACGACGGGTGGGGTCGGTGGTGCAGGGGGGCTGGACACTATAGCGCCACTCATCGGTTCATGTGAGCCACTGGCCCGGAGGAAGCCCCCCACGCGGTCTGCTCCAGGCCCACCCTGCAGGGGAGAGGTGGCCATGGAGCTCCTGGCCAGCGCTCTTCACATACAGAAACTATTGGAAACTATCACTGAAAAGACAAATACCAATTAAATAATAGCAGCCTAATAATAGGCTTCTAATTATAATAAGTATTATAACCAATATAATGTATACATGTCATGTATAATTATTATAATAGATGTTGTTATAATAATAATAATAACAATAATAATAATAATAATAACAATTATTATTATTATTATTAAACAATAATAGGCTAGGCTTGTGGAAGATTTACTTCTGCCTAAAGTTTCTAATTATAGCCTAACTTATTATGAAGACATAAGCCTATGCCATAGTCAACTTAATTTTACCAAAACTTGAATATTGTATATAGGCCTACATTTAGCACTGCAAAAAGCTAAATATGTTCACTTAATGTGAACGTAAAATACAACAATACGTGTGTGTGTGTGTGTAAAACATACATATATATGTGTATATATGCAAATAAGCACTGTTAAACTTAAACTTCCTCCTCAACTGGAGGAACTTCCTCAACTGACTTCTTTTTAGGGCGTGGTGACACTGAGTTATGTAGCTTAGCTTTATAGTTGACTTGGCTAATCAATCCCAAAGTTTTGTTGTTATTTTGTTGTTAAAAGATTAGATAGATAGAACCATTGAATAGTTAGAAGGAAATTATTATCTTATTATCTTGAAATTATTATTGTTATTATTGAAGTTGCCTTCCATTTTAGCATGTTTGCCCTCTTACTACAATCTCATTAGGTCAAGGGTGAATAAATATAATGTATTGAGTTGCCCATCTTTCCAGTGATAAAACCTTAGCAAATAGGGCTAATCAATATGGACCTCACCTCATCTAGATATAGATGAGAGATCTATCTATCAGAGAGAGATCTATAGATAGATTAAACACATGTAGTCATGTTGAACAGACTTTAGGATTTGAATATGATTTCTTTTAACAATTTTGTGTATTAGTGCCTTTAAGTTATTAAGTTATTGAGAAATTATTGTTTATACAATGACAATTGATTATGCTAGGTAATTAACTTAATCATATCCATTATCATTGCTCTCTTAAAATCCACCATGATTGAGAACAATAACAAAAGCTTAAGAACTACCATCAAGCACCTACAAAAAGTACAAAACATCGAACATACGCTGTGATATTTCACAAACTAATTGAAGGTAATGATATAATATCTGACTACATTGTTTACCAAATGCTGTATGTCTTTTGCCTCCTGATCATTCCTCCTCCCTCAGTCACCATAATCTGTCCTATTCCTTCCCATGTCATCTTTAATCCCCATGTATAGAATAGCCTACTGCTTCATGAAGAAGCAGCCTGCTCCATTGCAGAATTGGGTTGATGATCGATCATTCAGGAAATAGAACATGTCAATTGCATGGTTGTACATTTTCTTAAAATCATAACTGGCTTGATGTGCGCCCAGACAGCATGCATCATTGAGTCGTAAGGCAGATGATACAATAGACAATAAACATAAATGACACAAGTAATGGCAACAACTTAAGTTAAAACTACATCATTATCGTTATAACATTCAATAATGATTATACAATCAAATAAATAATGATTGTGTGTGTAAATGAAAATCATATGGTGTGCAAAGGGATCATGTGGTGTAAAAATTAAAAGTGCACACTAACACCATGTTGTGTGCCAATATTGTGCTTATATTGTGCCTTCTAGTTATTAGCATACAATGCTACATACTTTGCAACATAGTGACATATATTTTCATGTTTTATAATGAAAAATATTTATACGTATAATACCATTTAGTATGGTAAGAAGCGGCACACTTAACAGGCATTGAATGGCACGGAAGTTTGGAGGTGGCAAAAAAAAAAAATAATGAGAATCCCCTCCCAGTCCCCAGTCTCAGTTGAGACATTCTGAGACGGCCCCTTTTACTTCCTGGTTTCTCTCCAATGATGTTCAAATTATTTACATATTCCATGATATATATATTTTTTGGGACAAAATCTATCTGATTATAAGTACTTCAAAATTGTATGTCTGGACATTGAAAAAAGTAGACTCTTAAGTAGGCATCAGTGTTCTCATAATTGACTTTGTGCAGGAGAGTTGCACATTATTGCACAGTATTTGTATTATTCAAGATTAAACATGAAAACAGTTTGGCACAGTCACACCATGATATTTTTCATGTTTTTGATTAATTAATGGTTATGTTCACTCAAAGCAGCATCTTCTTAACAATATAAGCATGTTAAAGACAATATGTCATTGTTCTATGAGGAACAGGACTATGGTAATATGGAGTTACTCAAAACATGAAGCCGGCTGTGTCCATTGGAAGTAACGGATATATGTATCTTTCTATATTTCTATAACTATATTTCTCTTTAGCGTCTGAAATCATGTGGGAATTTGAGTTATTCAGGTTAGTTTTTTGTGCTACATTTATATATCAAACAACAGGTTACCTTATTTCCTGGTGGTTGGACTCAGAAGCGACACCTTGTGGTTATTAAACTCATAACCGCTAAATTGACAACGGATTTGGGATGTCAGGCCTCTTATAATAAAATGATGTCCATGTCTCAACATCGATTATAAAGTCCGGATGTATTATTACATTTTTCTGTTTTTTTCTACAAAGGTCAAGATACAATATGTACAACAACACTATCTATCTCAAGGTCTATCTCAATTTTCAATGTTGTTTTGAAATTAAAATGAATGAAATATGGTTAATTTGAGAAGTTGTGTACAAATGTGTGTACGTGGATGGTTTAAGTGCAAGGAAACATATCTCAAGCTTAATATTTCTATTTAATGAAATATGAGGTGAAAAGTGCTGAAATCTACAATAGGGTTAAGTGACCTGAAACAACCAAATGAGCTATAGAATGCTTTATTTATAGGAGGCCTATTCACATTTCGTTAGTTTTACTTCATACGTTTAAAAAAACAAGCACTAGGAAGGTACATTTAGTTTCTCAATTGCTCTTGGTAGCCCACTTAAATAACTTTAATCGTGTTTGTTGTAGGCCTAGCTAAGTTGAAAAAGAGTTGGGCCTAGAAAATGTATTACCAAGTGTTTCTTTGTGATAAGTCATACTTTGTCATCATGTAATTAATTGTTCAACGAAAATATAATAAGTAGCCTAATGTTTCTGCTTTTCTGTTCTGAGAAACAAATGATTTTGCACGAACAGCATAGACTTGTATGAAATGTTTTTAATAGTTTACATAGGCCTATTGGATGGATTTTTTAGGATGTGTTTGCATTTAAATGTAAATGTTATTTAGAGCTCGTTGACTGAGCATGTTTCAAGTGTATAAAGTGCAGCTATTTTACTTTGAAAGCATGTTTTGTTAAAATTGTGCTTACGCTGACAATAAACCGAGTCGAACGCATTTGTTGTATCGATTTGCTTGTAAATAAAGTTCTTAGCGAACGATGCGTTCTCTGTAAACGAAAAAAGTTTTTAATTATTTTTTGAAGATTAAAAATATGATCGCCTTTCCCCTTGCGACTTCATGATATTTAAATGCGCGAATGCGATTTAAATGAGGTGTCGGAGTTAGTTTCCGCATTACTCTCTTATACAGCTGCGGGTCTGAGTCAGAACGTCGGGAGTATATATTAGTAAATTATCTATCATTAAACCTGACCGCAATTATGGATGATCAGTCAGCCTACTATCACTGGTACAGCAGGCCAGGCCTGATAGACACAAACGACTTTCCGCTTTGAAAACGGAACAATAGTTTGTGATCTACATGCATTGTCAAACGTATCAAAGACTAAATCACAAAAATCATGTCGTACATCTAGAGAAGGTAAATGAAGCCATGACAGTCAAGACCACCCTCGCTTGCTCGCCAAGCCCCTCGCTCGGCTTCCTGAGGAATCATATAAACCACGCCCCCTAGTGGACGACCATCTGTAACAGCCTCAAATAATGAGATTATTCAAGGACGCTCCTAGGGCCCAAACCATGCATACACGTTGAAGACGTACCATAGACATTGCCTTTCCATGGCACACATGGAAAACACATGGAATTGGCGTCACTTAAAGGTGCTGGAGGCAAGAAGATGTAAGATATTATTTGACGGTAATTAATTAGAAATTGTACAATGAGAACACCCTAGTCGACTGCACCTGCTGCTCCTGGCTGATGCACCAGCAGGGCATCTCTCCCCTGATTGACAGGCAAGATGGATTCCCTCGCCAATCAAAGGTGTGTGAATGGAACGCTTTGTTCTGCACTCTCTCCACCGGTTCACAACTCCTGAATCTCAAATACAGCACCTTCAAATTCAAATCAGTAATTACTTCTTTTAATAGCACAGTAAACAAAGAGTGGTTTCTTAAAGACACTGTCAAAAAAGTTTTTTTTTATTTTTTATTTAAGTGCCAATCTTGTTCTGTTCCCTTAAAATAACAAAAAGGTAAAACAATCAGCATATGTCCAGAGGTAGAAATCAACATCTTAAAAAAGGGGTATGGAGGATTGATATTGAAACACGGCCACACACATATGAATACTGTAATATGTGTACGTACACAAGAGGGGGAGAGCACTTGCATTTACACTGGCACCGCGGCATTTTCAGTTGCTTGTCGCATTAAAAGCGCAATACCGTGTAAGATATCCTTAAAATACTGCGAATGCCCTTTTCCTGGATCTGCGATGGAAATAAATGTCAGGATGTTGGCGCTCTGACGATAATTTAGCGTTCGTCGGGACCTTGGAACTAGTGATGCATGTAGCTGTTGATTACGTGAACGTGGCAGAGACCCTCGCTAGAATCAAAAATCCAACTCGTTGCAACCGTCATTTCCTTTTAATGAAATCATACATAAAAAAAAATTAGATATATATAAAAGAAAAAACTATTCTGTGCTAACAGAAGACAAGCGGGTGAGAGCTAGCTATAAGTGCTGCATTGTTAGCTTACAAGCGTGTGTTCTGCGCGGGATGCTGAGAGACAGAGACAGAGAGAGAGAGAGAAGAGGGCGAACGGCGCAAACAAGAGCGTGATCGCTTGCGAGTTAAACGGTGCAGACTGTTAAACATACTATACCACCGGGTGTGAGCGTGACTAGCCATGATTAAGCGGTGTCGTCTCCACCATACATCTGGGTGGACCCTCCCACTTGTGATGTCAAAAACCGGAGATTCTGAAACCGCTTAGAATGGACAATCACGCTCACCGACGGTGGTATAATAGGAGTCCTTTAAATAAAGAGACAAGGAACCAATGTGTAAGTAGTGTTGGAGGAATTGAATGGGCAGGTTATGCCTATGTAACAAAAAAACCAAAAACTAAATAGGTGGAGGCAGTGTGTGGATCGGGGGATTGCAAGGGTTTGAGTCCGGATTGACGTTCCTCGCTGTGTGCGGGGTGCCGTTGGGGGGGCTCGGCAGGACTACTTGATCCAGCTGAGGTTGAGGCAGCGGGCGATGAAGGCGTACGTGTCGGCCACCTCCTGGATGACCTTGCTGGTGGGCTTGCCGGCGCCGTGGCCCGACTTGGTGTCCACGTGGATGAAGAGCGGGTTGGTCTGGTGCGGGCTGTGGCCCACCACGTGCTGCAGCGTCGCCAGGTACTTGAGCGAGTGCAGCGGCACCACGCGGTCGTCGTGGTCGCCCGTCAGCAGCAGCACCGACGGGTACTGGGCGCCCTCGCCGTCCGGCACGCGGATGTTGTGCAGCGGCGAGTACCTGGAGGGAGGAGGGAGGGGAGGGGATGGTTGAGTGTCGACAAGCAAGCCCCGCCCCCTGCCCTGCTGAGGCAGCTCGCTGTGTGGTTAATGTTTTAAGCGGGAATGTGTTGACTTGACGCAGAGCGGGTACAAACATGGCGTGGTTGTCAACAGGGGCATGGTCTAAAGTAATCCATGATTGGATAGACCCTGATCAGGTGGTTTCTTTGAGGATTGAAATGTTACAATTGGAAAAATAACAAAATAGTATTTCAGTTTTATTCTGAGACCGCAAATCTCTGTTGCGATGTGTTAATAGATTCTTCAATCTTACTGCACTTAACAAAAACACTGAGAAGGAGTACATGTGAAATGTTAAATTACATTTGCTGTGAAGAAAAAAATCCAACAGTTTAGGAGCCCACCAGGTTCCCAGGAGCCGCCTGCCATACAATAGGCCTATATAGTAGGCTATGTATGTAAATCAAAACACACACACACACACACACACACACACACACACACACACACACTCCAGGGTTAATATGCTGCTTGTATGTGTGTGGGCACATACTTAATAAGCCAATCGAATTGCTCCTTGATCTCGGAGCAGCCGAAGTCGGTGGTCCAGGCGTGGCCGATGGTGAACTTGTGGAACTTGAGCATGTCCATGACGCCCACCTGGGCCACGGCACAGCCAAACAGGTCCGGCCTCTGGTTCACACACGCCGCTGGTCATGGGAATAAACACACACACACACACAGGCACTAATTAAAAATGGTGCATTACAGACTAGCATCATTACTAGCATCATAATATGGCTTCTGGGATCTGTAGTCTAAAGAGAGAAAGATGGGCTTTGTAGTCCTTCCATCATCCAAATGCATGGATCACCAAGTGTACCATTTCTACAAGTGCCTTGACTATCCCATAATACACAGTCTAGTAGGGCTGATCAACAGGGCAGCACTACAATACTACATTTAGTATACTTTTCAATAGTGTTATGAATTCACATATTCAAAAATTGCAGCTCCTGCGATTTGGATATTGCGCGAGGCCATATTGATAAAAGATCCAAGATTCAAGAAGTTTAACTGGCACATATGCATACAGGATATGCAGTGAAATTAAAAAGTGGCGATGCCGATAATATTGCGATTTCGATAATATTTAGATTCATTGCTCAGAACTTATACAACCATCAGCAGGTGCCGCATGTCCACCAAGTGGCTGGACTATCCCATAGCTACACATGGTCCGGGTCTGGTGTGTGTGAGTGACCTACCTACGAGAAGCCCCCCGTTGGAGCCCCCGTTGATGGTGAGCTTGGAGGAGGAGGTGTAGCCCTCCTTCACCAGGTACTCAGCTGCACACTGGAAGTCCGTGAAGCAGTTCTGCTTGTTGGCCAGCATGCCGGCTACACACGCACACAGACACACAAACACATGTACAAAGACACACAATCACATTATAAGGGTTGTGTGTCGTTTTCATGTGTCAAGACATTAATATGCACAGATGATCCGCTTCTAAGAGCAAAGCATTCTGGGACAGACGCTGTCCTGTTCAGAGTCTAGAGCCTGGGGGAGGAACTAAAAATCAAATTGCTAAAATCAAATACACGTAGAAGAGAAAAAAACATCCAAAGATGTATGGTAGTGCTCACCAACTTTGAGAACAGTGCTCAACACCTTGTCGGTGTTCAGCAAACATGCTGCTGAAGGCCGACTAGTAGGTCAAAACGGTAGCATGTAAGCATGTTATGTTTGATGGTGTATTTTTTCTGGTAGCGAGTGCTACCATACATATTTGGATGTTTTTTTTTTACTATCGTAATGTGTACTTACTTCATCTTAATATTTGACCATCTTAACATTATTGTATTTGTATATTAAATGGTAAATGGATTCCATTTATATCACACTTTTATCCAAAGCGCTTTACATTTAGCTATATAACTAAAATCAATGTTGCGGGGGCCAGCAGAAGCCATATTACAACACCCCCAAAACACCCCCTAAACCCCGAATTTGGACCCACCCTTGTGCCAGGTCTCGCCGTACTCCCCGCCGCCACGGATGTTGGCGACGGCGAGCACGCCGCCCAGGTGGCGCACGAAGATGAGGCGGGAGACGCTGTAGCTGGGCGTGATGGAGATGTTGAAGCCCCCGTAGCCGTACAGGAAGGCCGGGTGGGAGCCGTCCAGCTGCAGCCCCTTCTTGTGCACCACGAACATGGGCACCTCGGTGCCGTCCTTGCTGGGGTAGAAGATCTGGGGAAGGGACATGATCAATCAGTGAGGATCAGTAAGGTGAGGCAAGGTCATCTGAGTCCAGGAAAACACACATCACACAGACAGACAGGATATTCTAGAGCCCTTTTCCACACATAGTTCCCAGTGAATTACTGGGATAACCTTTGGGGCACCGCTAGTGATGATCGCTTTTTATATTTTTTGGAAAGCGACTTTCAAAAAGCCATGTTACGGAACGGAACGAATGTTCCATCATGCGCCCTTCCACACCTGGCCTAGCAATGCCGGAATAGTTGGGCCAAGGTTAGGGTTGCACGGTATACCGGTACTAGAAAAGTGCCGCGCTACTCTGCCGTTAAAAACGGTACTATACCACATTCATTTAGTATCGGTACTTTAGAAATGACTTGAGTTGCGTCAATGTGCGGGTTTGACAGCGGCGCAGTGTGTGTGTGTGTGTGTGTGTGTGTGTGTGTGTGCAGCTTGAAGGCTGAGCGTTCTGCTTCAACTCCCTGCAGGGGGCGTGTCAACAGCCCTCCCCCTCTCTCACTCGCCTCAGTGCTCAGTCTGGACACAGTGAACATGGCTGCTGCGAGGACTACAAGCGGTCTTGTCAGCCGTCCACAGCTTGTGGACAAAAGGGACGCACGGAGCGAAATATGGAAATATTTCGCTTACGTTGCCGACAGCCATGGCGAGCCCACGGACACGTCAAAGCCCGTCTGTAATCGGTGCTTCAAATCTACGCAGGCGAAGGGAGCCAACACATCCAACTTGGCAAAGCATCTCGCCGACAAACATCCCGACATATTAAAAGAGTTCAAATAGCGACAGGTTAGCGAATGTGATGGATAACATAATTACAGTACATGCCCTCAAATAAGTCAAATAAGTCAAACGAGTGATTTATTTTGTGACAAGCAAACTTGTTTCACCATCGGAGTTTGACGAGGCAATTAAAGGCAATGTGCTCAGTACGATGTACACAGACCCAAGGCAAAGAACTGGAGGCAACGCAGTTGTTAAAAAAGCACCAGTTTTGATTCCTTCAATACTCTTTGCCCAAGGAGGTACATTGAGTCATGACGGTGTGATATCAGGTTGCAAATATAACGTTAACTATCAAAGAAATCACATCAACTCAAGTATAGGGGACATCAGAAAAAAAAGCTTTAATAACACTGTCATTGATTTAATTATTTACAATAATTTTTAAACATAAAGCTCAGCAGCTGCAACAGAATAAACATTATTTTTGTAAAAACATTTTAAATAGCTATATAGCTCAGCAGCTGTGTGAAAATATATTTTAATTGATTTATTTAGATTATTATTATTATTATTATTTGTAAGTTTAAACAGGTCACATTCCTGTTAACTCTTAGTTCACTTACCAAAAAGTAGCTGCAAAAGCAAAATATGTTTGTTACAATCTAAGTAACCTGAATTCCTGCAAAAGAGTGAATTATCAATAAAATAATTTTAAGTTCCATGTTCTGTCATCCATTATTCCACTACTTTTCCTGATGTTTTAGGTTTTTACCGTGGTATCGTTTCAGTATCGAGATATTTAGGCAGGTATCGGTATCGAACTCATAATTTTGGTATCGTGACAACACTAGCCAAGGTACAGTCCAGCAGATGGCGATGATGCAACACTTATGGGTGGCAAGCCCCGCCCCCTTCCCTGCTAAGGAACTCGGTGTGTGGTTAATGTTTTGGCGGTAATGTATTGACGCAGAGTGGATACAGACATGCCGTGGTGGTAAAGAGGGGTGTGGTCGAGGTAACTGATTGGATAAAGGTACAGTCCAGCAGATGGCGGTAATGCAACACTCTACAGAAGAAGACCTGACAGGACGGACTGAGAGGATCTCCCTTATCTCTCAATCTGTCTGAACACAGTCTGCAATGTTCGGGAAATGTTACTAGATCTGGGATCTCGATCACGATGTGTTCATATTCACGCTTGCAGGAAATGTTCTGAAAGATTTACGGGTTAGGCTGCGAATGTGTGAATGTGTCAGAAAGATAGAAATAGAATGTGTGAAAGAGGCTTAGGAAGGGGGCAGGAGATGCCCCCACACACACACGCACGCTGTGCTGACCTGTGTGGTCTGGTACTCTGAGGGGTCAAAGCCCTTGACGGTGACCTCCCGGAATACGTGGGGCTGCAGGGGGTCCTTGGTGAGGTCGCAGTGGTAGATGATGGCTGAGAGAGAGAGAGAGAGTTACTGTTTGCAGAGACAGTCAGTTAAAGATTTCACCCTCGTCTACGTTCACCCCCCATAGGACTATGCTAACAAGCAAACACCTCCGACAGTCACATAGTTTTTTATTAGTATTAATAAAAAGACATTTACATTTAGCACATGCTTTTGTCCAAAGCGACTTACGATAAGTACATTTGTCTGAAGAGAAGTAATATACAATATATCGCTGACGATAGATAAGATTTGAATAGAAGAAGTTAGGTTAACCTCTTGCTGGTAAAGCGCAAGACATCCAGGATGAGAGGCTACACGATGCCAAGCACTACATTTAAGGGTGCCTTCCCTCTCGCCAGGACTGGTGTGGCGGCTCACCTGGCGAGAGGAAGGAGGTGAAGTAGTAGAAGATCTCGGAGTCCATCTTGCGGCCGGTGAAGCCCACCACCGAGCCCACGTCCAGGGGGAAGGTGCGCAGCTCCTCCCCAGAGCTCAGCTGGTACATCTTCAGCACGTTCTTCACGTCGTGCAGGAAGCACACGAACAGGAAGCTGGAGTAGGTGCAGGTGGCAAACACTGGGGGGGGGGGGGGCAACATACTGAATACTGAATCGTTCTATTGTTGGATTATTGGATTTAAACCATTGGATTATTATTGGATTATTATTTTATGGATTTATTTTGGATTTTTTCACTATTATATTATTGGACTATTGTTACAATTACACTAGACTTACAGGGGTAGACCTTCAATTACACGAGGAACTTGGCTACATGGCATGCAGGCACTCCCACTGTACTGGTCACTTTATCATTTATCATTATACTTTATCATTATATGTTGCTACTACCATCTACTAGTTACCATTTTTATAAGAACACTACTGTACTGCATGCAGACACTTTTAATATATAAGCCAGAGTAATTACTACGTTATTTTTAACCGTACTCATTAGGTAATACATTACTAATTGTTCAGAGTTGTTTCAGTATTTATGTTTATAAGAAGACTATTCAGAAGAAAACCTTTTACTGTACTTTTTAGTGTACTTAGTAGGTACTATTACTAATTGTTTAGAGTTGTTTAGAATTTGTTAATTTGTTATCCAGTCACCCACCGATGACGTCCTTGTCGTGCTGGGGGATGAGCTCCTGCCAGCCGCTCTGCGCGGGCGACGAGAAGTCGATGTTGATGAGGCGGTAGCGTGGCGCCTCCAGGTTGGTCTTGAAGGTGAACACCGTGTCCTCGTTGGTCACGTACTCGTACTCCGCGTCAAAGTTGTCGATCAGCTTCACCCACGGCAGGAGGCCTGGTGGTGGAGGAGGAAGAGGGTGTTAGGACCCAGGAACAGGACGACTTGGAGTTCATGTACGGGTGATACGGCCAAAACCTTCCTGAAGATAGAGGCAATTTAATATTTAATATAACGATGTATAACACAATGTAACATGTTTCCTGGTCATTGGTCAAATAGAGAGAGAGTATATACTGTATATAAAATAAACACATGGTAAAGCCTATGTGTGTATCCTCCTGTGTGGATTAATTGCTTGACAAATAAAAAGTATTTCTCAGTCTGGTAACTCAGTCACTCATTATACCACCAGGTGTGAGTGTGATTAGCCATTTCAAGCGGTTTGAAAAAACGGTTGGAACGGCCCCACTTGACATCACAAGTGGGAGTGTCTCCACCTGGAAGTACACTGGATAGGTCAGCCTACCAGCCTACCCAGTGGACTGTAGCAACTGGTAGGCTGACCTATCCAGCATACATCTGGGTGGACACTCTACCCAGTGTTAAATATTATTGTGGAGACAGTTTGAAATTGTAATTAATTATTATTTAAATAGGCTTTAATGTGCTTTGATCTCACAGTATCCCTCATCAACAGTGTTAACAATTCAGGCTATTCAGTTATTTTTTTGTAAATCTGGGGTTATTGGAAAATTACCATGAGGGTTTAGGCAACTTTACAGTGGTGTTACTTTTTATGTATTCTTTGCGCCCCCCCCCAAAAAAGTGTGATCACCAGCTGCATGGAGCTCTGACAGCTCCATGGGTGATCTGTGCGTACCGGTGATTCCCTGCGGGGTGCTCTGGAGGTCACAGTACCACAGCCTGTTGACGGGGTCACAGCCCTCCCTGATGGACAGCAAGACGTAGCGGCCGTCGTCCGACACCTGCAACACACACACAAGCAGCACGTTGACTGTGTGTGTGTGTGTGTGTGTGTGTGTGTGTGTGTGTGTGTGTGTGTAGGTGTGTGTCTCCCAAGCTCAATTCTGAATTCTGCCCAAGGCACAACAACATACTTTGCATATTTGGCGAGAAATGCTTCCCCCTCACGAATGTTGATTTAAGGCAGCGTTGTGGAGGGACTCACCTCGGCGCCGCTCATCCACTTGGGCTGCTCGAGGAACTCTGCACACAGGCAGTCCTGGGCCTGGGGCGTGCCCAGGACGTGGTAGTACAGCTTCTGGTTCAGGTTGGTGGACGTCTCGGTGCCTGCGGCAGACGGACACCACAGAACGCTACGCTTAGCCTCAGCACCGCCGCCGCGCTGGTGGCTTTAACCACATGGTACTCCACATCTCCACTTCTATTTTGCACAGTTATTTCTATTTTGTAGTTCTTATTCTATTTTGTATTCCTTTATAATTACTGTCGGTTGTCGGGCGTTTTGCACAAAACGTTTTCACTCACTGCTTATACTCGCGTGTAAATTGTGAATGACAATAAATACTTGAAACTTGAATCATCATCATCATTATTATTACTGGTCATGTGACCGATCTAAATGGGCCCTTTGCGTAACCTCCACAATCGGGGGAGACACCAGTTGGCTGGATTTCTAAAAACCCGTATTTACATAAGAAATGTATGAGGAACTACAAAAACAGTTTACAGGATGAAAAAGTCTGCTAAATCAGCATTTCTCAATTGGGGGCACTTGGAAGGATTGCAGGGAGTACTCGGGAAAATGTTGTTTAGGATTGGCTGTAAAATAATTCCACCTCAAGAATATAAATTAATTAAAATGAATCTGAAAAGTAACATAGTAACAAGTTTGGTAAAAATGTCCAGCATACTGGAAAGGGGTGAAAAATATCTAAAATATCGCACAATTCTAAAATTAGATGGAGAAGCACTGTGCTAAATAGTGTAATGATAAGGTCATTTGAGTGTATGGTCAACAGGGAGGAGCTGGTGTGGTGGTGGTGGTGGTGGTGGCCTCACCGTCGCTCTTGCCCTCCTGCTCGGGGTAGGAGTTGTAGAAGAGGCCCTTGCCGTCGTGCGTCCAGGACATGCAGCTGAACTTGACGTGGTGCAGCCGGTCATCCAGAGGTACCGCCCCCTCCACCCGCAGGAAGCGCATCTCCACCCAGTCTGAGCCGCTGTCGCTGGTGCCGTACGCCAGGTACTCACCGTCCTCCGAGAAGGCATAGCCTGGGTGGGGGTGAGAAGTTGTGCGTCTGTCATTATTTTATATTTTTTATGTTTTATCCCAGCAAGAAAGCTGGAGGATATGGTTTGGAAAAAAATTGCAATACGATTTACTATTAGTGGGAATGATAGTTTATTTTTGCGTAAAATTTTCATTTTCACAGAAAAATACATATAAACACTCAAATCAGGGTGTGAGATTTGTTGGTATTTGTCTCACATCTGGAGGAAAAAAAGGTGACGGCCAGGGCATCGCTTGAGTAGTAGTACTTTACTTTAATAAGTACTTTACTTTAATCAGTACTTTACTTGAATAAATTGCAGCTCCTGTGATTTGATGAATTGTTCTGCCCTACCTGGCACACCTTTTATTTTAATATATATTTAAATGTTTGAGAAGACTTTATTAATATCATCTTAGCTTAACCAAAAAAAATACAGAAGTCAAAGCCAGTGTAGAAAAATTGGATGAATGGAACACAATCAAGGTTATAGCAACAAAACATAATTAATTAATTAATTAATTAATACAAGTACAGGCCTACTTAAAACATGTAAAGTACCAAGTAGACATTCAGAGTGCTGTCCCGGTGTCTGTGAAAATGTAACCTGCATTACCTCTGAGGGCCACCGTCCCGTCATCAGAGAAGGTGTTGGGGTCCAGGAAGACGGTAGGTTCCGCCTCCAGGCTCTCCTGCACGTACATCACACTCTGGTTCTGCAGACCCGTGTTATAGAAGTGGAAGTACCTACGCCAACCGACCAGAGTCCCACCAATAACACACACACACACACACACACACACACACACACACACACACACACACACACACACACACACACCACACACACACACAACACAGCACTACTAACACACATCCACCACACACTTAGTTTTCCCGAAGGGGGGGGTGCAGGATCAGAGAGATCAGGGAAGTAATGAAATATGAAACTCATCGGCCAAGTCTCAGAGAGCAAAGCTGAACTGAATTGCTTCAAGGCTCGTGCCACATGTTATACGGTACTTCTAAGAACGGTGTGTTTGTCTTACTCCGTTTCAGGCTCCTGTCACCCACCCAACACCTGTTTTTAGGTCACTTCAAAAAACAACGCTTTTGTAAATCTCCTTCCAGGGTGGTGATTTTTACTAAACTGTTTTCTGTGTATTCGTATGGACCGACGAACTGGAGAATTTAAAAAAACTATTACACCTAACAAAACATTTTATCTTAGTTTTTTTTTGTTTAGATTTTTTGTAACTTGTTTCTATTTGTATTTTATAACTGCGGTCGGCTGTCGGGCGTTTTGCACGTAAGAATTTCACTCACTGCTTATACTTGTGTAAACTGTGAAGTGACAATAAAACACTTGAAACTTGAAACTGGAACATCATGACCTGGATTTACAGTGAGCATGTGCCAGTAACCTACAAACAATGGTGAACTACTGGTGTGTTTAATTACATGTTTACAAGTCAACCTACTTTACGATAGATTTCACCCATCCATGCGCATTATTCCAACGGTCTTCTGTGGTGTACGGCTACTGGCCTGGCATGCTTACGTGTGCGCTTCAAAATCAATGATTGGCATTCTCTTGTGGACGGAAATTTTCTGTAACACTGTGGCGTTTGACGTAGACAGGATTACTTTAGAAGACGTAGGGGGGGGAAAAAACGTTTTCAAAAATACCCACATACATGCGGAGGTGGACAATTCAGTCAAGTTGTAAAAAACTATTACAGTTTTTGTAGCAAATCCGGCGACCCATGTTGCAGTAAATGCAAACATAAAAAACATTGTATTCAACAAAAGCAATATTTCACCCATTCTGCAAATTTGGTAGATTTGCAGATTAAACTTAAGACCATTTTACTTCATGTAGCAAACATTAGGCCAAATAAAGAGATTTGGCCCCTCAACGCTCTTTATGTAAGAGACAAAATGTCAAGTTAGGTTCATTAAATGACGGCGTGTCCCCGAAGTATTTGATGGTGGTGTAAGTGGATACTCAGCAAAGTGTGCCAAATGTAAAGCATGAGGAGCTGTTCCGCTGTAACGTACGGGTCTTGCACCGTGCCCACCGCCTCACCTGCTCCCCCGCTTGAAGGGGCAGCTGTACTTGGGGTAGTCGTAGAGCTCCGTCATCCGCTCCTTGAACAGGTTGCGCACCTCGCAGCGCTCCAGGTAGGGCATGGTCAGCTGGTTCTGAGCGTTCACAAAAGCCTGCAAGGGGACGACGACAACACAACAACAACAACATCAACAACACCGCTGACCTTTGTATCATATAATGTACAACAACACATCTCTGGTCCCTTTTAAAAAGGGGCCATATTGTACCACCAGGTGTGAGCATGATTTGTCATTAATAGAAGCTGTATCAAAATTGTCATGTGACATAGTGACATCACAGATGGGCGTGTCCTCACAGATGTCTAGATGTCATGATGACTAGATCCGTTTACCAGCCTTCCCAGTGGACTGCAGCAACTATGACAATTACAATTTTAGTCAGATGACAATTATGAAACTAATGGCGAATCACGCTTGGATCTGGTGGTATAACGAGGCCCCTTTAACCTTCTTTATGTTGTGACCCACTGGTATGCCAACCACAACCATGACGGGCAGACGGCCAACATCTATTCAGGGACAATCAGCCTTGTTCTTCCCCAGTCATCACAGCCACTAAACATGCACGTCCTTCCCATAGCATACAGGCAGCACGCAGGGCTGTGACTACAAGGTGTGTACACTACCTGCGTTTTCTCACTGTCCGGGTCCTCCAGCCAGCTGTAGGGGTCTGGGATCTTGATGCCATGGTAGTCATCCACCTGCAGAACCAGAAGACAGCCGACACACACACACACACAAGACATCAACACACACAACAAGACAGCCGACACACACCACACACACACACACACAGACCACACAACCGGGCCTGTACGTCGGCCCAATCTCTCACCAGAAAAAACCAACATACAATTAAAATGTAATTAAATGTGTTAAATGGAGTCGTGGCTTGGTTTACTGTTTAATAAGGCCGTGTTTATGAGAGCGACCCCGGGGTCACCACCACCAGCACCACCAGGAGTAACAAAGCGGTCATCTGTTTCAATGAATGAACAGCAGCATGGTGGCGGTGGCGGTGGTGATGCAGCAGCAGCAGCAGCTCGCTAAGCTACTGCCGTTAGCCGGCCGGTTCAGCGGGCTGCGTACCACGGCGTCGTCGCGGTACACATGGGGGTACTGGAAGGCCATCCTAGAAGACGACGTCGGGGCTCGGGGGTTCCGCGGCGGGTGAGCGTGTCCCGGGGAGGCGAGGCGAGGAGCGGCGCGGACGAGACTCTGCGGCGCAAAAGACCCAAAAAAACACGAACTCGGGAGAATCCTGAGCCTCTGATTACAACACAGCCGACGAGCGCAGCCAATAGAGGCGCACCGGCGGCCCCCGCCATGGGACCCGGGGGCTCTCTGTACCAGCGCCCCTCGGTGGGCCAACCGGGCGGCGACCGGCGTGGCCGAGGGTGAGGAGGTCGCCGCCGCTTTGTACCGGAGAATTATCTGTTCCACGAACTGCTGGAAATGGGAACACGATGCGTTTGTCAATGTTACTAATAATCAGGTGTTGAATTTTCTTTGATGTCCTTGTAACAATCCTGTGTAAATATTCGACATATTTATGATGACAGAACATAAACAGCAACATTACAGGCAGAAACACGTAAGCTTATGTGTGCTTTTCTAACACAGCCAACAGGTGGCGCTATACTCAAACAATCTCTTACTGAACCCCGTGTGTATGTACGCTTTATACAGCACACGTCATGTTGGAGGGAAATTGTTAGAATTTAACATAAATACAGGATGTATGTTCTTTACAATTTTGTGAAGGTGATATTTAAATTCTGATTTTGAGAAATCTTCCTCATGCTCCTTGCAATCTTTCAAAGAAGCCCTAGGGCAGGGGTCTGCAAACTTTACGATCAACATTTTGTACATTTTTAGAATAATAAAATAAATCTGTCTGGAGTCACAAAAGATTTTTGAGCCTTATAATAAAGGCAATGCAGCTTATTACGTCTAAATATGTCCATCAACATTACTAACAGAATCAGAATTAGGTTTATTGCCGACTTACAGACAAGGAATGTGCTTTTTGTGAATTGGTGCATAACATTGAACATTAAACAGTGTGTAATTATATAGAAATTCCCAAAAATGTTAAATAAAATAAACATAAACATATAGATAAAAAATAAGCATTTAAAAGGTGCAATTTAAAGATTTGTGTTAATGTGCGTCAATGTAATGTAGTGTCCATGGTGGGTGGGAGTCAGTGGGGTTAAACATTTATATAATGTGTAGTATAGTGTCCATAGGGGGTGGGAATCAGTGGGGATCAGTGGGGGTCCCAGGTTTTGTTAATGTGAGGTTTTGGTCCTGATGGACCGTAACCTCCTGCCGGAGGGGAGGGGAGTTTATCTCCGGGGTGGGAGGAGTCGACCACAATCTTACCTGCTGGCCTCAGGGTCCTGGAGGCGTGCAGGTTCTGGAGAGATGGCAGATCTCTGCCAATCACCTTCTCAGCAGAGCCAATGACACGCTGCAGTCTGCCCTTGTCCTTGGCAGTGGCAGCAGCGTACCAGATGGTGATGGAGGAGGTGAGGATGGACTCAATGATGGCGGAGTAGAAGTGGACTAGTATAACTGTAGTATAACTGACTAGTATAACTGTCCAGTATAACGGCCACAAAAGTGAAACTAAATGCTTGTCACATTCTGAAAGGTTGCTCACACTCTTCCTCATGTCAACTCATACTTGAATACCAATTAGTGTTATTGTTTACATGATGAACGGTTGTTTCTGTGAACAGCAGAATGGTGCTGCCGCAAGGAATTGTGGGATGCCTCTATCTTCTTTCCTTTCCTAGGAAGGTCCAGTGTATCCTATGCTAAAGGAGATAAGAAAGGAAGCATTGAAGCACCTCAGCATTTAGAGAATTCAAACAGCTATTATCATGTAATGGCAGTTTGAATACGTAGGTTCTTTCCGGGTCATTCACTCAGTAAGGAACCTTCCAAAGCAAAAGACTTTGCAGTCAGACTTTCTGACTGCAACCAGAGTCTGGGGCTGGGAGAGGCTGCTCACCTGTGGTGTATTGACTAATCAGTGCACGCAGCAGGTTAAACCAGCCGTCACCACACACACTCACGTAGACTGCTAGCATGCTAGCTGTGCTCTGTCATATTCATATTGAAACCTCTGCAATAAACCGGTTTACCATCAACTGCCTTCTTCAGAATGTTGATTTGAAAGAAACGCGACCTTCGTGGCATTAAGAGAGTGACAATCACTCTGTGACGCACTGTGGTTGTGCGTGTTTATGTGCGTGTCTGTGTGTGCACATGCGTCTGTAATTATAATTAGGAACGGAAAATGCAGTTCTCTCATAAAATAAATACATAAAGAATGTGTAGAGTTAATTGGATGTTTCATATCACTTTAAGTCTATTTAATAACAAAGATTGAACGTGCCTTTTTCATGACTTTCCAATGGGGTTAAAAGCTATCCCAGTCAACAGGAGATCTCTCTCACCTCTCTCAACTAACCCAGAGAGAGAGAGAGAGAGAGAGAGAGAGAGAGAGAGAGAGAGAGAGAGAGAGAGAGAGAGAGAGAGAGAGAGAGGTCAGCTCCCATCGCTCCACCTCCATGTACCCAGATCAGATCTTCTTTTTGGCCCCTCCCTTCTCTATCTCATCCATCCACTGGGATTATTGTGTGGCAGTAAGCTAATACGACAGTTGTTGAACATCAAGTGCTACAGAGTCAGAACAATGGCCTCCTGCATGCAGGTGTTTTGATCAGGGAGTGAGTAAACAGGTTCTCTGTTTCAAGCCAGTACAGGTACTGTACCTGCTGTACAGGTACAGTAAATATCACGTTACAGAGATAGTAGATGTTGGAATGTTTTAGTGTTTCAGATGATGGAGGGACATTCACAATTGGCTTCTTGTGTTTCCTTATCCACTCAATAGCACCCTTCCGGATACTGAAGTAGGAGGGGGTGGTGGGGGATCTCTAACGGTGGAGGCACGGGTAGCTCTGATTGGAGGAGGGTTGACCCTCAGCCGTTGGTTGTTTCCTCAAGAAACACCGACATGAGCTGATTGGAGGCCTAGAGGGGAGGGATTAGGCCCTGGCAACCACTGCTACAGTCAGAGTGTACACACAGTGTGTCAAAAAAGACGAAAACAAGGAAACACACACACGCGCGCACACACACACACACACACACACACACACACACACACACACACACACACACACACACACACACTCCTCAGTGGAAAATGTAGAAAAGCCCCTCAGGCAGAACATAAGACCTCTTGACTTATGTCATTCCCTGTCATTCCATGAATGGAGGAATGAGCCATGGAAGTGGAACAGGAGATGTCAAGGCAGGTGTGTGAGGGGGTGTAGTGTACGTGTGTATGTGTGTGTGAGAGAGAGAGAGAGAGAGAGAGAGAGAGCAGCTCATAATCAAGCATATAACCTGCAGTGTTGCGAGGTGCGACGTGTGTGTATGTTTGTACATGCGTGTGTGTGTGTGTGTGTGTGTGTGCGTGAGGGTCAGGGTTATGGGGGAGAATTAGGGTGTGGTAGGTGTTAAATGTAACAGGCATAGGATCTGTCTTTCATCACCATGGCCAAGAGGTTTGGGGTCAGACAGGTCAGTCAGAAGGTGATGTGTTGGGTTTGTCTTGGTTGTTCCAGCTCAGCAAATGTTCTCTGGCACATGCACACACACACACATGGCACACAGGAATACACCTCTATTCAGAGGTGATCACTTCCTGTTTGTCCGTCCCAGATATAGGTCACAGTCACCAGTATTGTCTCTCCACTCCCCCCGGTTCCCTCCAACAGAATGAGTGGCAGAGTACAAAGGCACAGAGGAACACAGAGATAAGGGAGGGGGTGGGGGGGAGAGGGAGGGGTGTTGAGGTCTATATTAGTCAGTAATGGTGTAGTGTGTGTGTGTGTGTATGTGTAATGGAGTGTGTGTTTCTGTGGCTGAGCTCAGGCGTATATATTTTTTAAGTGTGCTTGTGTGTGTGTGTTTCTGTGTGTGTATGTGTGCATGCAAGTGAGTTTGTGTATGCATGTGTGTGTGTGTGTGTGCGTGCCCATGTGTGTGTGTGTGTGTGTGTGTGTGTGTGTGGGGGTGTATGTGTTGTCTGAGTGTGTGTGTGTGTGTGCACACGTATGCGCACACATGTGCTGCTTTCTGAGTGTGTGTGTTTGAGGACGGGACCTGCGGGGAAGCTATAGCTATACGGTGAACACTGTGGACGGCTTGTACATCACTTCCTTCGCTCTCCTCTCCATTGTCTGCGAGCCGACACTGGACAGCCAGCCGTCCGTCACCGCAGGAAGCACCTCCTCTGGGGGGGGGGGGGGGGGGGGGGGGGGGGGGGGGGGGGGGGGGGGGGGGGGGGGGGTGTGGAGGCGCAGGTAGAAGGAGAAGCAGAAGGAAGAGGATGAAAAAGACCAAGAAGACGAAGAAGTCTCTTTCACAGCGTAGGCTTCGGTCCGAGGTTCACTAGCGCGTCGACACACAGCTCTGATCCATCCTCCATCTAGCCTCTCCGCCGTGGGTGTCGGCCATTAGTCAACTGCAACTCTGGTGAAAAGTGACTGATAACACACCCCCCTACCCACCACCAACCCCCCAACCTCCCCCCTGCACCCCCCAGATCCCTCCCACTAATTATCCTTCCACTGCGTGAATCTGGGGGTCTTGTTTAGTCTGACTCTGATTTTAACATCGTTATGACTCATGAAGCTGCCGCAATCTTTTCGAAACTGCAGATATTACAGATGTACTCTTTGTAAGTCGCTTTGGATAAAAGCGTCTGCCAAATGCCCTAAATGTAAATGTAAATGTACGAATCAAAATGAATCAAAAATGAAATACACACACACACACACACACAACGATGACGGTGACTGTCAGTGTGAGAACGGAACATAAGACAGATCCCCCCCCAGCCGTCACACACACACGTCACATCTCCACCGAGACACAGGCACCGTCGGGAACCACTTCGTCCACCTTACCACCCAGATACCCCCCCCCACCCCCACCCCCACCCCCGCCACGTCCCCGGCCCTAATAACAGCGGTGTGGCGGAGGTGCCGGGAGACCGACCTAATAACACACGGTCGGATACCGGGGACAATAGGAAAATGCAGGGATCACAGGAGCCACTGCTTCCTGCCCCCATTTGATCTCTATCCCGCTGTGGCTGTCATTAGCGGGGAGGACCAGGATAACAGGCCTGACCCACCGGACCCTCACCAGCACTACCCTTACCCTACGCTAACCCCACCCCACCCCACCCTGGTCCCGTCTCACCGTGTGTGTGATGTGGCAGTGGGTCAACGTCACATACGAGGCTCCTCAGATGTCCGCGAGACAACAGGATGTTATTGAAGGATCCAGGCAGGGGAAATAACCTCACGTCACACACACACACACACACACACACACACACACACACACACACACACACACACACACGAGCACACGCACACACACACAGACACACACACACACTTACACACACACACACACACACGAGCATGCATACGAGCACACACACACACACACACACACACACGAGCGCGCATACGAGCACACACACGCACACGACCACACGCACACACACACAGACACACACACACACAGACACACACACGCACACACACACACACGAGCGCGCATACGAGCACACACACACAGACACACACACACACTTACACACACACACACACACACGAGCATGCATACGAGCACACACACGCACACAAGCACACGCACACACACACATGCACAATTGCATGCAAACTCACGCACACACACACACACACACACACACACACACACACACACAATGGATCGGAGGCACGATTGGCACACAAATGAAGACGAGGAAATGTGAAATGTGTTTGTTGTTGTAAACGTGTGTTTGTACACGCAGGTTCAGGTTCATGAGA
>PIJE02001132.1:90381-92881 GCA_002895965.2 Coryphaenoides rupestris | reverse complement strand
AGGCCTGAAGTGAGATGTCTTGGAGAAGAGAGGATGGGATTGGGTCAAGGGGGCAGGTGGTGGCATGGTTGGATGTCACAAGCCTGTTGACTTCTTCAGAGGAGAGGGGGTTAAAGCAGGTAAGGCTGGTAGGGGTGGGTGAAGGGGGAGTGAGGGAAGAAGCAGGGGTGAAAGAGGAGGTAATGTCCTTCACCTTCTTTGTAAAGTAGGTGGCAAAGTCATCAGCCGAGAGGGAGGAGGGAGGAGGAGGGGAGGGAGGGTTGAGGAGGGAGGAGAACATGGAAAAAAGTTTCCTGGGGTTGGAGGCGGAAGAGTTGATCTTTGTAAGATAGAAGGCAGATTTGGCTGCTGACACAGTAGAGGTGAAACATGAGAGGAGGTGGAGGTAGTGAGAGAGATCATCAGCAGAGTCAGATTTTCTCCATTTTCTCTCAGCTGCCCGCAACTCTGTTCTATGAGCCCGCAGAGTTTCGGACAGCCAGGGAGGTGGAGGAGAGGCTCGTGCTGGTCTGGAGATAAGTGGACAGAGTGAGTCGAAGGATGAGGAGAGAGAAGAAGTCAGAGTGGAGGACGCTTCCTCTACTGACAAGAGGGAGAATTGTTGGGGGGGAGGTAGTGAGGAGAGGACAGTTGCAGAGAGAGTAGAGGGAGAGAGAGTTTTCAGGTTCCTACGGGAGGTGAGATGTGAGGCGTAGCAGGTAGGGAGGTGGGAGATTTTAGGGGGAGGGAGAAAGCGACAAAATGGTGATCAGACACAGGGAGGGGGGTGACAGAGAGTGCCGAAGTGGCGCAGGACCTTGTGAAGACAAGGTCAAGTTGGTTCCAAACCGGCTCTGGCGAAGAAGTTGATGAATTCGGGTGATTGTAACTTCTCTGGCTGGATGTTGAAGTCGCCCAGAACGACAAGTGGGGTGCCATCTTCGGGAAAACAGCTGAGGAGGGCATCCATCTCGTCGAAGAAGTCGCCAAGAGGACCCGGTGGTCGGTAGATCACAGCAATGTTGAGCTTGATCGGAAGGGTAACAGATACAGCATGGAGTTCAAGTGCAGATCTGGTCAGGTGTTCCAGGGGAAGGACCTGGTATGACCACTTTGGAGAGATGAGGAGTCCTGTTCCTCCACCTCGCCCAGAGGGTCGGGGAGTGTGTGTGAAAGAGTAGGTCGTGGAAAGAGGTGTGGTGACCAGGCATCGACAGGGAAATCGAGACCCTGGTCAAGGACTGCACTGCCTGTCTTCTTAGCGGCAAGACCAGGGCCCCAGCCCCGCCCCCACCCATGCAGCCGTTGGATTGGCCGTCCCAACCCTGGGAACATCTGCAACTTGACGTCTGTGGCGAGTTGCATGGGGTGCCGCATCACCAGCGGTTCCTCGTGGTAGTTTACGACCTCCACTCTAAGTGGCCAGAGGTGACACCTGTGGGCTCCGTCACAGCCAGGGTGTTGATCGACATCCTTGAGTCCCTGTTCGCACGTTGGGGCCTGCCTAAGAAGATCACGACCGACAACGGCCCCCAAATGGTCTCCCATGAACTGTCCTCATATCTGGTGGGGAAAGGGATCCACCACATCCGCACGGTTTTCTACAACCCGGCTGCAAACGGGGGGGTGGAGCGGCTGAATCAATCACTGAAGAATGGCATCAGGGCCCACTTGACACAAGGGTGCACGCTCACCACCAGTCTACTCCAGACGCTGTTGCACTATCGGGCCACCCGTCACACCACCACAGGAGTCTCCCCAGCCTCCCTCATGCTGGGGCGGGAGCTCCAGCTACCTCTGAATAGGCTCCGCCCTACACTGGCTCAGGCTTCGGTCCACCCAGTTGGAGCCACAGTCGCCACACGCCAGAGCCTGATGAAAGACCGGTTCGATAGGGCCCGACGTGTTAGGCCACCGGCCATCGCTGTCTCGGATTGGGTCAGGATCCAACGGCCCCACCGCAACAACAAGCTCCAGTCATTTTGGTCGGAGCCCGTTCAGGTTGGCCAACAACTAGGCCCGGCTTCATTCAGGCTCGCCGACGGCACTCGCTGGCATACTACAGTCCTGACGGCTTCACGGTTGGAGGTCGCAGCAACCCCAGGACCTCAGGCACAGCCCGGAGTGGGGGGATGTTACACCTGGACGTTCACCGACAGACACTAAGACTGTTTATGCACATGTTTACCAGTCCACTATCTTGCTTTACAATCGATGACAAGGATGGCGGTTTGGTACACTAACACGACGCGCGCCCTATACGAACCGGTCTTCATCAGGCTCTGCGTTGTGGCGACTGTGGCTCCAACCTGGGTTGCGACCGCAAGCCTGAGCCAGTGTAGGGCGGAACCTATTTAGAGTCGAAGCTGGAAGCTCCCGCCCCCAGCATGAGGGAGCTGGGGAGACTCCTGTGGTGGCGTGACGGGTTGGGGGCACCGATAGTGCAACAGCATCTGGAGGAGGACGTGGTGAGTGAGCGGTGCAACCCTTGTGCAGGTTTGGGGGGGCCCCCCTTTGGTGG
>PIJE02001132.1:10352-77852 GCA_002895965.2 Coryphaenoides rupestris | reverse complement strand
GGGGTTAAGTGTTGAGTGTCGGAGATCCTAATCAGATGAGATCAGAGCACGGCGCAGCAGAGCAGGTGTCTGCCAGCCAGGTGAACGAACAGAGACACACTTTGACCTTCCAATGAGGGTCAGAGAGAAGAGAGACAGAGAGACAGACAGAGAGCGAGAGAGAGAGAGAGAGAGAGAGAGAGACAGAGACAGAGAGACAGCAACAGAGAGAGGGGGAGAGAGAAAGAGACACAGGGAGAGAGAGAAAGAGAAACAGAGACAGAGACAGAGACAGACAGACTGACAGAGAGAGAGAGACAGAGACAGAGACAGAGAGACAGTGACAGAGGCAGAGAGAGACAGACAGACAGAGACAGACAGAGAGAGACAGCCAGACAGACAGAGACCGAGAGAGACAGCCAGACAGAGACAGACACTGAGACCCAGACAGAGAAAGGAATTGACCGCCTCCACATTGTCATCATAGCAGATTTGACGCAGGTGTGCGCTCGTTAAAGTTGACAACAGGTGTGTGGCGTCAGGGTGCTCCTGCACAATGCGTCTGGGCGCTTATCGTTAATTTGATACAACCGAGCGATGACAAGCCCATCATTCATTTCTTTAAATGAGTTTCATCCGTGTTGTTCGCCATGCTATGAAGACAGAGCCTAGACGTGCATTAGCCATGCCCCAGGACAGGTCCTTTTAAAGCCAGCGTCTGATTGGCCGGCGCGGGGCAATGTCGTCAGGTGACACCCTATCCTCTCCCGTCCTGTCCCCGCCCCCCCCGGGCCACCCAGGCGCCACCCTGGGAGTTTCACACCTGAGGGCGACTGAACAAGAGTGGCGGTTAATAATTAACAGGAGAAGCTGTGGAAAACCCATCCGACCACGTTATGAAATATTGATCATGAGAAGGAGCCCACACACACACGCACACACACACACACACACACACACGTACGCCCACACACACGCACACACAGACGCATGCACACGCACACACAGACACACACACACACATCTCTTTCATCCACGGCCTGTGAAACAATTATTTACCCGATTATCGATTCTTGATGTGGAATGACGTGCAATGACGTGTTTTTTAGTATTTAATGTTAACTTCCTATTTTTCGAAAGCCAGTTAATGCGGTATAAAGCGGTAGATGTCAGCAGAGTTGAATTACAGAATGAATGTCAGTAAGTCAGTAAAGTTGTATTTATATCGCACTTAACACACAGTTACAATGTGCTTCACAGGCACAAATAATACACACTGTTAAAAGTGATCTGCACTTACACACAAGAAAGACACACACAGCGAAGGCGCAATCACCTTTTCATTAGTATTGTTGTTGTTGTTGTTGTTGTTGTTGTTAATATTATTGTTACTCGGTTTCTATTGACGTTATGAGGGGGGTCACCTTCCTGTCACCCGATTGAACCGAACATACAGCAAGAGCATGGGACGGCCATTTTAAGTGTATTATGGATCCATCCCTCACACATGTTCCCCTGTCCACCTCCTCCCCTCCCCTCTCCTCCCCCCTCTCTCTCTCTCTCTCTCTCTCTCTCTCTCTCTCTCTCTCTCTCTCTTGGCCTACAGGTGCTCGGGGTGACCAGCAGAGAGCTGGTTCCCAAGGGAACGCGCTTCGGACCCTTGCTGGGGGACATCTACACCAACGAGACCATACCGAAAGACACTGACCGGAAATACTTCTGGAGGGTGAGTGTGAGAGAGTGACGTGTGTGTGTGTGTGTGTGTGTGTGTGTGTGTGTGTGCGTGTGCGTGTGTGTGTGGGAGTTTTTGGGGGGGTTGGCCATTGTGCAGAACATTTGCACGCCGATCAGAATATGAGTGAGTGAATCCCACCAACAGAGCGGTGAGATCGGTTTCGTTATCTCTGTGTTCAGTGGAACTCCAAATCAGGGGGCAGAACTATGGTGTAGCTTCTTCAGAATACCACTGACGGCACTGTGTGTTCCAGTGTGTTTCTGTGTGTGCGTGTGTTCCTGTGTGTGTGTGTGCATCTGCTAATTCACACACAGCTGTTTTCGCTGCGAGATGGGGCCGCGGTGTAACTGCCAGTAAACCAGGCGTGTCTTTGTAAACAGAGACGCAATGCCTGGTGGTGTCCTGACTCTCACTATGACTCGGCCAGGAAGTGGCTTTTTCGGAGCCCCGAGCTCCGTGACACAGGCTTTCTCGCTGCTGCTGCCACCGCTGCTGAAGTAGAAGGAAATGACATTTAAAAGAAACCAAGACAAACGTGGGGGTGATATATATGACACCCATCCCGAAGGTTAAGACGCTCTGTCGGTATCGCATGAAAACGGTCCCACTGTCCGTCCAAAACCTTCTGGTCTGAAGGCTGCAACTCTAAATGCCGAAATCTCACGGCCACACAAATAAATATAATAGTTTGTCTTGATTTGAACAACAGTACAAAATATATGGGTTTCACATTGGTAAATGGATTGCATTTATATAGCTCTTTTATCCAAAGTGCTTTACAGTATTGCCTCACATTCATCCATTCATACACCAACGGTGGTGCCAACCATGCAAAGTAACAACCAACACGTCAGGAGCAGTTAAGGTTAGGTGGTGTCTTGCTCAGGGACACTTCGACACTTAGCTAGGCGGAGCCCGGGGATCAAACCAGCAACCTTCCGGCTGCCAGACAACCATTCTCACCTTCTGAGCTACTACCGCCCCCCTGGCACACTGACTGCGTTTGATGACACCTTCACCCGACCTTCCTCTCCAGGTCTTCTCCGGAGGGCGCCTGCACCACATCGTGGACGCCCTGGACGAGGAGCGCAGCAACTGGATGCGCTACGTGAACCCGGCGTGCCGCGGGCTCCAGCAGAACCTGGTGGCGTGCCAGAGCGGTGCCGACGTCTACTTCTACACCGTGCGCCCGCTGCGGCCGGGCCAGGAGCTGCTGGTGTGGTACTGCCCCGAGTTCGCTCAGCGCTGCGGCTACCCCCCGCTGGGACGCCTGTTCCACCAGACTCAAGGTGTGTGTGCGTGTGTGTGTGTATGTGTGTGTCTGTCTGTGAATTTGTGTCAAGGGGGCCTACAGAGTTATGTTTTTGATCTTTGTTCGTTCGTACCACGCTATGAACAAACCCACAAAAGGTGAAAGGTCGTCAAGGTTTCCATTTTGGAAGAGAGACGCCTGCAGGGACTCGATGCGCCGGAAATAGAAGCAGAATAAAAAAGGGGGCCTCAAAACGTCAATAATGGGTCGGCCAGCCGTCGGACACACGCTATTGTCCCGGGTGTTAATACATTTATACACACACACACACACAGACACCCGTCACGCGGTCCCACCCACGCCTCTTTGTTCCGGGGGGCCAGGGACAACAAAGGCTGAGCGGGGGAGAGCTGTAAGGAGAGAGGGTCCGTCTCCAGGTGGAGCAGTGGTGCACCCTGGGTAAGGTGACACGGTGTACCATGACTCAAGGCAATGTGTCAACTTCCCTTTTAACCCCATAGAAGCACAGCTGCTGGACTATCTCTCTCTCTCTCTCGCTCTCTCTCTCTCTCTAGCACGCTCTCTGTCTCTCTATCACACTCTCGCTCTCTCTTTCATTCTTTTGATCATCATAGACACGGTGACACACACACACCAGACACACACACACACACACACACACACACACACACACACTGCCCTTATGCTATCGTGCTTCCACCCGTGCATGTGAGGGAGCAGTGGGCACGCACACACACACATGCACAGACATACACACACACACACACACACACACACACATGCACACACGCAGACACACCAACGGACGACAGGAGCAGCCAGTAGTGGGTGTGGTCTGAGGTGTCGACAGCTCTTTGGCCTCCTCTGCTTCATTGGGCTCTCAGACAGGAAGCGGGGGCAGGAAACGCCCCGGTGACAACTTGAACTTCCTGCTGGACGTCCTGCTGACAGATTGACGCGTCGCGCTGCCAGTGTCGGGTTGTTTGTTTGCAGGCAGCTCTGCACTTAGAAAGCAAGAAAGAAAGTTGGAGGGGGAGGGGGGGGGCAGAGATATACAGGTTGTCATTGGGCTGATTTATTGATTGTGTGTAAAGTGTGGAGTGAAATACATGCAAGATCGACGATTGAAATTGAATTGAAGGAATGGTTGTTTTTTTCTTTTTGTGTTTTCCTTTTTGATTGCGAAAGGAGCTCAGTGTGTTGTCTGAACCCTGCATACGTACTCTGTGCACTCATCACTTTCCACAACCACGTCTGGATAGAAGCCTACACACACACACACACGCATCAAAACTATGCTTCTTGAGGTGTTTCAGTAAAGCACCCAGCAACAGGTTAGACGAGAGGGAAATTTTTCCTTTTCATGTTTGGCTGCGAGGAGGAGAAAACACAGAGAAGATAAGGCTGTAATCACTTTGTGTTGTCATGACGATATACTGGCATGTTACACCCATATCGTTTACATTTAGGACATTGAGCCGAAGAAACTTTTGTCCAAAGCGACTTACAATTAGTGAATATCGTTCTTCTTTGTATGTGGTGAAGGAACAGCTTGTGTATGAAAATGTTACAGATTTGTATATTTCGATATATACTTAATTTTTTTACATTTGTGTTCTCTGATTCCCCCCCAATAGATGTCCCAGAAGTCCCCAAGAGGTCCGAGGGCAAGCGGGGTCACACGGTCTCCGAAATCCTTCGAGACGAGTCGCCCCCCAGTCCCCCGTCCATCCGGCCCCCCGGGTTCCCCCTCTCCCTGGGCGTCATCTACCCCCCGCTTCACCCACAGCCCCACCCGAAGCCCGTCCCTCGCACGCCCCTCCCGTACCGCCCGCCGCCCCCGGCTGCCTTGGACGCCTGCGACGTCCCATCAAATTTGCACTTTGCCTCGAGGCGGGGCCGGGGGTCCGGTCCCGGCAGGGCGGTCCCGCCCGCCAGCCGCCTCTACGTGGGGCTGAGGTACGCCCCCTACCTGCTGCCCCACTACCCTCTGGGCCTGGGCAGCGTCCCACACCCCTCCTACCTCCTGTACCGAGACGCCACGCTCAAACCTCATGCCCCGCCCTCGCCTCACACTGCGCTGGCCTTCGACGGCCACGGTCACGGCCACACCCTGCCTTCACGTCCATCGTCGGCCGGACCTAAAGACTTGACCTTTGCACCGAGCGATGCCAAACCAGATCCGGCGTGTCTGCCGCCCGGGGGCTGCAGCGGAGATGGACGGCACCTCGTCGCCTTCGACAGGACTCACTACCTCAGGGCGGCCGTCGCCACGACGACCGACGACCACAGAGACGCAGAGGGCAGTGGGGTTCAGGACGTGGGGACTCCGGGGGCCACCTCTCTCCGGGGACTGTCGCCCCCCTCCTCATCCTGCACACCCAGGGGCGCTTCCCCACCGGAGGGCAAGGGCGCCTCTGCGGACGGCCTGCCCTCCAGGCCGACCTCCGCTATGCATGTGTCGGGGCAGCAGGGGGAGGCAGAGGACGCCATGGACCTGACGAAGAGCAAAGAGCAAGAGTCCGTGGGCTACCAGAACCTGTCCTACCCGCTCACCAGGCTCAACGGCAAGATCCGATACGAGTGCAACGTGTGTGGCAAGATCTTTGGCCAGCTGTCGAACCTCAAGGTGAGTTCTTCCGTTCAAAGACTGAAGACGATGACTAGATCAGTCTACCAGCCTATAGCCAACTGGTAGACTGGTCTAGTCGTCATACTCCCACTTGTGATGTCACTTTGTACGAAATGGCTTGTGATGGCTAATCATGCACACAACTGGTGCTATAATAGGGACCCTTTAAGATCAACCAAGAATAACCAACTGACATGCAACATTTTGACTTTGGTTAGCAAGGATGTACACTAATGTATGGAATATGTTCAATATAACTCATTAAAAGGTTAAGAGGTATACATATAAATAGTTACTAATAATACTACATAATACTATGTAGTAGAAAATCAACCCAAAAAAATGTAAGTTAGTTATATGTGTCTTTAACAGTAATAACAACACATTAACGTTATATTATTGACACTAACTCCTCTGGGGATTCATGCTGTAGGTTCACCTGCGGGTGCACAGCGGTGAGCGTCCCTTCAGGTGCCAGACCTGCACCAAGGACTTCACCCAGCTGGCCCACCTGCAGAAACACTTCCTGGTCCATACCGGGGAGAAACCGCACCAATGCAAGGTACACCCACAGACACGTTCACTTTAAAGGCATCTCTTGCATCAAGTCTAGTCATTTCACCACCATGGGTGTGTAATGGTTGAGGATGTCCTTAGAACCTGTCAGTAAGGTCATATGATCTAATGCAGCGTTTCTCTAATGGGGGTATGTGTGCCTCTAGGGGTCCTTTGAAGGAACGTTGTTTTAATATTGGTTCTGAACAATTGTAAAATACCCTTAATGCAATTTAGTAAATGTGAATGGTAACTGTGGAGTATCTGTGTGCATTGTTTACTCAATGCACCACAGGTGCATTGGGTGCAGCCTCACCCAATCCCAGACTAACCAGACTCAGGGCCAGGTGAGGCTGCTTAAACCAGCCACCAAACACACACACTCCACAGTAACATAGTGACAAGTTCAGTCAATCTTTCCAATGAGAGCATATCAGTTTAACTGTAAAGGGGTGCTTGGCTAAAGAACTATCTAAGAGGGGGGTACATTAGTAAAAGTCAGTGTGAGAACCATTGCTCTAACGTCACCGTCGTCTTGCCCATCGTCTGAACCCTGGTCCCGCAGGTGTGCCACAAGCGCTTCAGCAGCACCAGCAACCTCAAGACCCACCAGCGGCTGCACTCGGGCGAGAGGCCCTACCAGTGCAAGGCGTGCCCGGCGCGCTTCACCCAGTTCGTCCACCTCAAGCTCCACAAGCGGCTGCACTCGGGGGAGCGGCCACACCGCTGCCCCCGCTGCCCCCGGGCCTACTTCCACCGCTGCAGCCTGCAGCTGCACCTGCGGGGCTTCTGCCCGCTCTCGTCCCCCGCCCGGGGCGGACACCGCCCCTCGCCGGAAGAGCTGCACCGCGTCGACTGTGAGATCGAGCGCTTCGACCTGAGCGAGGCGGCCGAACGGCTGGAGGCGCTGGCTGCCGACGCAGGCCTGGGCGGGGTCGACCTCATCGGCCTGATGGAGGAGGCGGGGGCGCGCGGCAAGGGGGACGGCGAGGGCGGCCTTTTTGAGATGAGTCACTACCAGGCAGCCGTGGAGACCCTGGCCTTCCGGTCGTATGGAGACGGGCTCACCCCCTCCCCCGCGCCTTTCCGTCCAGTCAGCGTCAAGCTGGAGTCTGTGGAGTATCAGAGCCCCTGAGGGAAAGTCATCCACCAATCAGATCGCCTCTTACCTCCCTATTGGAAATAAAGACTTTAAATGCCAGAGTGCCTTGACAACAGTTGCTGGGAAGAATTAGCCTTTTCACATGGCCGTGGTCATTGTCTGAGAATCCATTGCTCTGACCGTTTTTTGTTTTTTTTTACTCTTTGTTAATTTATTTCAGGGTTTAATATAAATCACTATTTTAAAGAGTTGTGATATTTTATGTGTTTGTCTGATATTTTGTAATGCTGTGAGTTCATAAAGTAAACAAGTAAAAAGATGTGGATTCAAAACTATTGTTCATTATTTATTATATTTATATTATATTAATATATCTGCCTTTATGAATAAGAAATATATCAGAATCACGATGTTGATTATGATGAGAGTGGCAGAATGAATCAGAATTTCAGCCTACTGATTAAACTGTGTGGGTGTGGGATCTCGACTCAGTGTATTCATCAGCAGTTTTTAACTTCGCAACACACACACACTGTACACTGTACACTTCCTGCGTGAGTTTCAATGTGAACAGCAAGCTCACTCCGCTGATACAAAACGAAACTATTACTCAGTAGTACTTGAATACTCGAAGCCACCGTCACAGCATTTGTTGTAAGTTGCAACCAAGATGCAAAACATCATGTGACTCAGATGACATGTTGATATGTTGCAATCATATTTCAAAATAAAAGTTCATAGAGATATACAAGTATAATCTACAAGAATGTTACATGGAATTATAATTAGGCGATTCAAATTGAATGAATATTATAAATAATATTTTATAAGTAACTTTATATTATATATTATGATTAGTGTTAGTGCTTATGTTATATTAGAACTCAGTAATTTAATTATTAAAAATACAAATCTGATTGTTCATAATAACTTCTATATTAATTATTTAATATAATACATCTTAAGGGATGTGGTGTGAATGCAGCCCATGAGAGACACCAGGGAACACGTGACCAAGCGCAATCAGCAGTCTACACAGTCTTATAATGATGGAATTGTGACAAGGTCTGCACACAAGACAACTGTTACGTACATTTTAAGTTGTTGATCCGAGTTCAAATATAATGGAAAGGAAACAAACATTCTTCAGAAAGCAACCATAAGGCATCATCCATGTTGCCCGGGTACTAATCGTTGACTCACATTAACTCACTGCTTCCACCTACTGGTCAGAAACAGGAGGTGCACATTGAGAAACTTCAGAAACACTTCCTCGGTTCAAAACATATTATGCAGTGACAAGTAAAGCAAAGCAATCATAAAATAATGGACTTTCAATACATATACTTTTTTTTAATACATAAAAACATCAATTTTAAGGCCCCTTAATAAGTAGAATAACTGTGCAACCAACTTGGAAGAAATAAAAATCACATCAGTATTTTCTTATCGGATATTCAATACAAAATAACCAACAAAAGGTTATATGGAAATAAAGTACAAAAATCTGTGATCTGGGTAAAAAGACAAAATAAATCCCCTGATGTATGTTTCCTTATAAAAACATCAAGAATTAAAAAACATAAGTGCATCCACACAATGAAAAGTTCTATTTTGATAATTTCAATTAAATAAACAACACACTCAAACAGCACATTTGGCAAAAGCAGAAGTAAACAGTATACCGGTAAATGCATTTCTTTCAACAACAACTAAAATATATACATACATATATGTTTGTTATTGTTGATATATCAATCTTCTACATAGATATATATATAGATATTTCTTCCCCATTTTAAAAGTTACAAAAAAGATAGAAATTTGTCTTAAAAATGTGGGAGTGTGATTCCATGGCATGTGCAATAGCAAGCAGCTTGTAGCCCTCACTGGACCACAGTGTGACAGACACCACAACAGTCTCAGTGGTGTGTGTGTGTGTGTGTGTGTGTGTGTGTGTGTGTGTGTGTGTGTGTGTGTGTGTGTGTGTGTGTGTGTGTGTGTGTGTGTGTGTGTGCAGGGCAGAAGCGCTCGGTGCTGCGGGCCTTAATGTGCCTCCGTGTTGGCCTCTCTCTCTCTCTCTCTCTCGCTCCCTCTCCCTTTCTCTCATTTTGATCGGCCTGCTCTAAACAATCCGACACCGCCTCCTAGTGGATCCACCGCGATGCTGCGTTTATTGTACATCTGTATTCCATTTACATTTTCTTCACCACAAGCAAACGCTGATTTGTATTAAGAAAAAATAAACATCCCTCTGTTCATTGCCAATCTGCATCGTTCTCATCCTCCGCCTCGGAAGACTCCCTGCTGCTGCTGCCTCCGACTCCGCCTTCGATTGGCTCTGCCCCTCCCGTCTCCTCTAGGTTTTCGCCAGCCGGGGGCGCTAGCATCACCGCCGCCGCCACCTTCTCCTCCTCCTGCTGCTGCTCCTCCTCCTTCCGGGCCTGGGCGGCCGCTCGCTGCTCCTCCTCCTCCTGCTCCCGGCGGCGCAGGGCGCTGGCCTTCTTCTCCTGCTCGGCGTGACTCTTCATGTGGGCACTGCGGCTCTTCACCTTGGTGAACACCCTGGAGAGGGGAGAGAGAGATAGGAGAGAGGTAGGAGAGAGAGGGGAGAGATGGGTGGGGGGAAGAGGGGAGAGGGGAGAAGAGAGGGAGAGGGGGAGGGAGAGAGAGGGGAGAGGGGGAGAGAGAGGGGGAGGAGAGAGGGGAGAGGAGGGAGAAGAGAGGGAGGAGAGGGGAGAGGGGAGAAGAGAGGAGAGGGGGGAGAGAGGGGAGAAGGGGGAGACCGAGAGGGGGGGCAGAGAGGGGAGGCAGAGAGGGGAGAGGGGGAGACAGAGGGGGTGGGCAGAGAGGAGAGAGGGGAGAAAGGGTAAATGCTAAGGATGCTTCTCAAGCCAGTACTACGAGACTAATTCCAATCTACTGGTCATCCTGTGTATGCTTGAGGTCATAGGGTCATGGTTAATTGCATATTAATCGAAATCATGACTTTGGCCTCCACAATTAGCCTCATCATGAAATGTCACAAAATGATAAAAACATAAATAAAACCTCATTTTGTATGCCCATTACATTAAAATCACATTACAAACTGCTACATCTGAGCAATTGCTTTAGTAATATATATTTTTTTTTTACATACAGTAGGTGACACAGAATACTTATTGAATCAATAAGCTGTAAATCACAAACACAATTATCATTGGTGTCATAACCGCCCTTACATATACAGTATATGGAAATGTATCCATATTCATTTCACATAAAATAATTCTGCCACATTCAGTCGATCCAACTAGAGTTACACCTCACCTCTGCTAATCACAGCACTGATTGTAAACTGTGGCGGGTGGAAGATATGTTTGCTACGCGTTTCACTTAAAAGCTTTGTTCCACGTGAACGCTCTGCCCCCTAGTGGTGTGAAATCGGCATCCATGTGTATGCTCATGAGTATTAATGATTCATGATTTGGATCATGATTTGACGAAATGATTCAACATATCATTCAACAATCTAAACATAATAGCTGCGTTATAGAAAGTACATTGGGAAAGTAAGGTGGAAAGTGAACAATGGACACACACACCACACAATATTAATGAATGCACACAGAAGGGTTCACTAATGTATTTCGTGATTTATACGAAAATGACACTATGATGAATAAGTTTCAATACACACGAAAATATTTATTGTAAGAATAAGATTCACATATGTATTTCTGATGCACACACTTATAGTTATTGTGTCAAATAATAGCTTGTAAATTCAGTTGATGATTGCTCTAACGTCACCGTCGTCTTGCCCATCGTCTGAACCCTGGTCCCGCAGGTGTGCCACAAGCGCTTCAGCAGCACCAGCAACCTCAAGACCCACCAGCGGCTGCACTCGGGCGAGAGGCCCTACCAGTGCAAGGCGTGCCCGGCGCGCTTCACCCAGTTCGTCCACCTCAAGCTCCACAAGCGGCTGCACTCGGGGGAGCGGCCACACCGCTGCCCCCGCTGCCCCCGGGCCTACTTCCACCGCTGCAGCCTGCAGCTGCACCTGCGGGGCTTCTGCCCGCTCTCGTCCCCCGCCCGGGGCGGACACCGCCCCTCGCCGGAAGAGCTGCACCGCGTCGACTGTGAGATCGAGCGCTTCGACCTGAGCGAGGCGGCCGAACGGCTGGAGGCGCTGCTGCCCGCGCAGGCCTGGGCGGGTCGACCTCATGGCCTGATTGAGGAGCGGGGGCGCGCGGCAAGGGGGACGCGGGGCGGCCTTTTGAGATGATCACTACCAGGCAGCCGTGAGACCTTGGCCTTCACCGGTCGTATGGAGACGGGCTCACTCCCTCCCCCACGCCTTTCCGTCCAGTCAGCGTCACAGCTCGGAGTCTGTGGAAGTAATCAAGAGCCCCTGAGGGGAAAAGTCATCCGCCAATACCAGATCGCCTCTTACCTCCCTATTTGGCAAATAAAGCTTTTAAATGCCCACAAGAGTGCCTTGACAACAGTTGCTGGGAAGAATTAGCCTTTTCACATGGCCGTGGTCATTGTCTGAGAATCCATTGCTCTGACCGTTTTTTGTTTTTTTTTACTCTTTGTTAATTTATTTCAGGGTTTAATATAAATCACTATTTTAAAGAGTTGTGATATTTTATGTGTTTGTCTGATATTTTGTAATGCTGTGAGTTCATAAAGTAAACAAGTAAAAAGATGTGGATTCAAAACAATTGTTCATTATTTATTATATTTATATTATATTAATATATCTGCCTTTATGAATAAGAAATATATCAGAATCACGATGTTGATTATGATGAGAGTGGCAGAATGAATCAGAATTTCAGCCTACTGATTAAACTGTGTGGGTGTGGGATCTCGACTCAGTGTATTCATCAGCAGTTTTTAACTTCGCAACACACACACACACACACACACTGTACACTGTACACTTCCTGCGTGAGTTTCAATGTGAACAGCAAGCTCACTCCGCTGATACAAAACGAAACTATTACTCAGTAGTACTTGAATACTCGAAGCCACCGTCACAGCATTTGTTGTAAGTTGCAACCAAGATGCAAAACATCATGTGACTCAGATGACATGTTGATATGTTGCAATCATATTTCAAAATAAAAGTTCATAGAGATATACAAGTATAATCTACAAGAATGTTACATGGAATTATAATTAGGCGATTCAAATTGAATGAATATTATAAATAATATTTTATAAGTAACTTTATATTATATATTATGATTAGTGTTACTGCTTATGTTATATTAGAACTCAGTAATTTAATTATTAAAAATACAAATCTGATTGTTCATAATAACTTCTATATTAATTATTTAATATAATACATCTTAAGGGATGTGGTGTGAATGCAGCCCATGAGAGACACCAGGGAACACGTGACCAAGCGCAATCAGCAGTCTACACAGTCTTATAATGATGGAATTGTGACAAGGTCTGCACACAAGACAACTGTTACGTACATTTTAAGTTGTTGATCCGAGTTCAAATATAATGGAAAGGAAACAAACATTCTTCAGAAAGCAACCATAAGGCATCATCCATGTTGCCCGGGTACTAATCGTTGACTCACATTAACTCACTGCTTCCACCTACTGGTCAGAAACAGGAGGTGCACATTGAGAAACTTCAGAAACACTTCCTCGGTTCAAAACATATTATGCAGTGACAAGTAAAGCAAAGCAATCATAAATATATGGACTTTAATACATATACTTTTTTTTAATACATAAAACATCAATTTTAAGGCCCCTTAATAGTAGAATAACTGTGCAACCAACTTGGAGAAAATAAAAATCACATCAGTATTTTCTTTCGGATATTCAAATACAAATAACCAACAAAAGGTTTATGGAAATAAAGTACAAAAAATCTTGATCTGGGTAAAAAGACAAAATAAATCCCCTGATTATGTTTCCTTATAAAACATCAGATAAAAAACATAAGTGCATCCACACAATGAAAAGTTCTATTTTGATAATTTCAATTAAATAAACAACACACTCAAACAGCACATTTGGCAAAAGCAGAAGTAAACAGTATACCGGTAAATGCATTTCTTTCAACAACAACTAAAATATATACATACATATATGTTTGTTATTGTTGATATATCAATCTTCTACATAGATATATATATAGATATTTCTTCCCCATTTTAAAAGTTACAAAAAAGATAGAAATTTGTCTTAAAAATGTGGGAGTGTGATTCCATGGCATGTGCAATAGCAAGCAGCTTGTAGCCCTCACTGGACCACAGTGTGACAGACACCACAACAGTCTCAGTGGTGTGTGTGTGTGTGTGTGTGTGTGTGTGTGTGTGTGTGTGTGTGTGTGTGTGTGTGTGTGTGTGTGTGTGTGTGTGTGTGTGTGTGTGTGTGTGTGTGTGTGTGTGTGTGTGTGTGTGTGTGTGTGTGTGTGTGTGTTGTGTGTGTGTGTGTGCAGGGCAGAAGCGCTCGGTTGCTGCGGGCCTTAATGTGCCTCCGTGTTGGCCTCTCTCTCTCTCTCTCTCTCGCTCCCTCTCCCTTTCTCTCATTTTTGATCGGCCTGCTTCTAAACAATCCGACACCGCCTCCTAGTGGATCCACCGCGATGCTGCGTTTATTGTACATCTGTATTCCATTTACATTTTCTTCACCACAAGCAAACGCTGATTTGTATTAAGAAAAAATAAACATCCCTCTGTTCATTGCCAATCTGCATCGTTCTCATCCTCCGCCTCGGAAGACTCCCTGCTGCTGCTGCCTCCGACTCCGCCTTCGATTGGCTCTGCCCCTCCCGTCTCCTCTAGGTTTTTCGCCAGCCGGGGGGCGCTAGCATCACCGCCGCCGCCACCTTCTCCTCCTCCTGCTGCTGCTCCTCCTCCTCCTTCCGGGCCTGGGCGGCCGCTCGCTGCTCCTCCTCCTCCTGCTCCCGACGGCGCAGGGCGCTGGCCTTCTTCTCCTGCTCGGCGTGACTCTTCATGTGGGCACTGCGGCTCTTCACCTTGGTGAACACCCTGGAGAGGGGAGAGAGAGATAGGAGAGAGTAGGAGAGAGAGGGAGAGATGGGGGGGGGGGGCAGAGAGGGGAGAGGGACAGAGGGGAGACAGAGGGGAGAAGGGGGAGACCGAGAGGGGGGCAGAGAGGGGAGGCAGAGAGGGGAGAGGGGGAGACAGAGGGCGTGGCAGAGAGGAGAGAGGGGAGAAAGGGTAAATGCTAAGGATGCTTCTCAAGCCAGTACTACGAGACTAATTCCTAATCTAACTGGTCATCCTGTGTATGCTTGAGGTCATAGGGTCATGGTTAATTGCATATTAATCGAAATCATGACTTCGGCCTCCACAATTAGCCTCATCGTGAAATGTCACAAAATGATAAAAACATAAATAAAACCTCATTTTGCATTACATTAAAATCACATTACAAACTGCTACATCTGAGCAATTGCTTTAGTAATATTGGGTTTTTTTACATACAGTAGGTGACAGAATACTTATTGAATCAATAAGCTGTAAATCACAAACACAATTATCATTGTTGTCGTAACCGCCCTTACATATTTACAGTATATGGAAATGTACTCCATATTCATTTCACATAAAATAATTCTGCCACATTCAGTCGATCCAACTAGAGTTACACCTCACCTCTGCTAATCACAGCACTGGATTGTAAATGTGCGGGTGGAAGATATGTTTGCTACGCGGTTTCACTTAAAAGATTTGTTCCACGTGAACGCTCTGCCCCTAGTGGTGTGAAATTCGGACATCCATCGCTGTATGCTCCATGAGTATTAAATGATTCATGATTTGGATCATTGATTTGACTAAATGATTCAACATTACTCATCACAACAATCCTAAAACATAATAGCTGCGTTTATAGAATAGTACATTGGGAAAAGTAAGGTGGAAACGTGAACAATGGACATACACACCACAAATATTAATGAATGCACACAAGAAGGGTTCACTAATGTATTTCGTGATTTATACGAAAATGACACTATGATAAATAAGTTTCAATACACACGAAAATATTTATTGTAAGAATAAGATTCACATATGTATTTCTGATGCACACACTTATAGTTATTGTGTCAAATAATGGCTTGTGGCACGTGAACCACAGTTTGTGGTTCACGTGCCACAAGCAGCTCGTAAATTCAAGTTTGTATATAAATGTAACCACATCCAAATATGTTTTGGATGAAAATTAAATACTTTTAAATATGTATATTTGTAGATTTGATGAATGATGATGAATATATTTGTAGTGAGAGTAATTTACATATGAAACCAAAAATAAATTTGTGTGCATTCATTGATATTGAAACTGACTCCATACACGACACACACACACACACACACACACACACACACACCTGCTACACTTCTTGCAGGGGAAGACTCCCTCGGGGTCCTGGGAGGTCTTGGTGGGTGCCCGGGTTTTCCTGCCGGCGGTGTCGGGGCGGGGCCTGCGGGGGGCAGGGCGCGGGGTGGGCCTGGGGGTGGGGCTCCTTCTTCAGGCCCTCCAGCTGCTCCAGCAGCACCACAGACCCAGCCTGCAGGGGTCAACAACGTGTTTATGTTATTTGCTATTCAGATGTTGAGGCAATTCCTCTTCCTTAGCTGTGGAAAGCCCCAAGCAATCATATGAAAGTAGCGTCTCTCTCCCCTTATAAAAACACATACACCCACACACCCACACACACGCACACACAAACACACACGCACACACAAACACACACGCCCCTATTGTACTTTGTCCCACCCTACTCTTTCTTGGTAGTTCTAAAACAGCAGGTAGCACGCAAGATATCACCCTTCTTTAAGTAGACTTCCTTTACATTCAGGAAGTCTGTGTGTGTCTGTGTGTGTGTCTGTGTGTCTGTGTGTCTGTGTGTGTGTGTCTGTGTGTGTCTGTCTGTCTGTCTGTCTGTGAGAGAATCAACGCCAAGGGGTAACACAGGAGGTTAGAAACCCGACTACCAAAATGGACACAAATTCAGTTTGGTAGCTTCCTCCCAGCGAGTGAAGTCTGCTCCAGTATAACCAGTATGTTCATGAATAATGCGCTTTGCCAATCTGCCCGAATAAGCTGATTCATAACCAAACCTGAAGTTATGACTCATAAAACTTCCCTAGAGAGAGGGAGGACTTTCAGCTGGTAGCAGCTGCTTCCCCGCCTCCCATTCTTCAGCCTATATCCTTATTCCGGCACAGTATGTATAACAGTAAAACAAATGTACTCTTTGTAAGTCGCTTTGGATAAAAGCGTCTGCCAAATGCCCTAAATGTAAATGTAAACAGTAGATATATATATTATCTTTTTTAATCTTCGCTAAAGCAGATTCAACCAGTAGTTGCTTCACCCCCAGGTGATGTGTAAAGACGGGGAGGTGACCTTTTGGAGCGGCTCGGGTGCTGAAGGCCAGACGAGAGGCAACTGGTGCACTTACATAATCATGGGCCTGCAGCAACTGCGTGACACTCGGCATGTTACCATCTTGGATCCGATCGCAGGAGTCTTCCTCCCTTGGTTCGTCCACTTCCACCTTCCGAAACATCAAGGGTTGTTAGAAATATTGTGAGAAACACATTTAGATTTTTTGTTGGATTATTCCCCCAAGATATATAGTTCTATATATATATATATATATATATATATACAGTATATATATCGTTATTGATATATTAAGTGACCTATATCAAGATCACCCAGCCCTATTAACACTTGAATTAAATCTTAACACTTTTTGTTTCAGCAACTGTCACCACAACCAAAGTCTACCTTGACTTGGGCCGGAGGGTCGGTGGTACCAGGCGCCCCGGGGGAGTCCAGGGGGCCGTAGGTGGGCGCTCCGTTGCGGCCCATCTTCACCTGCTTCTTGTAGGTGTAGTAGAACTCCACACACTGGCACACGGTCTTGGTCCTCACCTGCACACGCAGCCAGGAAGGAAAACAAAACAAAACTTTGATGATGAAGTTAACATTATACCGTTTGCCATTTAAAACAATTCATATAATTGTATTAGCTTATACACCTAATTGTAAATGGCCCGCGAAAGCTTGCAAAGAATATAATTTGCTTATCATACAAATCAGGCTCGGACTGGCCATTGGCAGCACTGGGAGTTTTCCCGGTGCTCCCATCTATGTGGCCCGGAGTTCGCAGATTTAAAAAAATGCCAGTAGTCAGGCCACTGAACTAGAGACGGGCCAGGCCAGTGCTTAGTTGCGGCGGCCAATATTTCAATGACACGGCTATTATAACACCGGCGCTTGAGCAGGGGGCGGGAAAACTATCACCAGAATTTCTTTCTTTTGGATCATCTGTGTGTCATTCAAGCAGCAGAATACTTCACAATTCACACAACTTGCCTCGCTCTTACTCTGTGTGTGCGTGAGTGAGAGAAACGGGGAGAGAGAGCACGCCGCTTCCATGGCTCCCCTCCAAGTTTGCACATACCGTTACTATATATACATACCGGTACTATATGTACATACCGTTACTATATATACATACCGGTACTATATGTACATACCGTTACTATATATACATACCGTTACTATATATACATACCGGTACTATATGTACATACCGTTACTATATATACATACCGGTACTATATGTACCTACCGGTACCGAAACTATAATGTCCGTTCCGCCGTGTCTGAATGTCATCGGCACCAGATTCAGACACGGAGAGAAGAGTTACCCCGTCAACCAAACAGTGAGCCAGTGGTGTGGGAATGACACTTTACCGTAAGATTTAGAATGCGTCTTTTCCCGTAAGCATTTCAATATAGGGGCATTTGGTGTGTGTGTGTGTGGTGTGTGTGTGTGCGTGCGTGCGTGTGTGTCAATACATGTTTGATGTATTTGTGAGGTATTCTGCTTCTACACAATATTTATTCGTAACAATTACTAATATTTTTAACAATACATGTCATCATTTCATAATCACACTGGGGTGGCCTGACTGGGACTATATTTCCCAGCCTGAATGATGTTCCCAGTCTGGCCCTAAATTGTACAATAGTTGTACACTTGAATGTCTGCTTGCAATTATTTTTCCTAGAAACAATTATTTTCTGCTTTCAGAGCTAGTAATTAATTAAGTTATTACTAAAGGAAATAATAATCAAATGCAGAGGCAATTATGTCATATGATAAAGAGTAGATATATTTATATAGTCTTAAAGTTACAACTGGCTCTTTGAGGGCAACCATCATGCTGATGTGGCCCGGGATGAAATTGAGTTTGACACCCCTGCTCTAGAATAACAGACACAGCTTATCTTCCATCAAGGCTTCTTGATCCAGGATTGTGGCAATACAGCTCTTGGCTGGTTGCCTCATATTTCAATGGTAAGCGAGGGTAGATGTGTGTGTGGATCTATCTGAGTCGTGTGTGTTTGCTAGTTTGTGTGTGTGGCTTGATCTGTGGATGCACACTAAACTGATTGACAGTCCTCAGGGGCGCTGCGCTCTTCCACTTGGCTAAATGGCCTTATAGCCTCTTACTCTTCTTCAGAAAAACTTGAATATTATTCTCCTTCCTCATTTAGGAATAGATAGGAGTCACCGTGTCTACTGAACATTTCAGACCATTTCCCGTACGTGCTAAATCTGCCGTGACGCACTCTTATGAGTTTAATGAATTTAGAAAATTTCACATGGAAGAGAAAACTGTAACTTTCCTTGAAGTATTAAGTAGCAGCCAGTGAATAGATAGTATGTACATAAACAATGTATATGTTCTGTGCCACCTCATAGAGATGGTGATCAATGCAGGTAGCGACGGCGATTTTGAGAAATAACGAATAGCGAATTGAGGGGACAGCCATTAAACGGACATGATAACTCCAGGGACAATAACGTGTGTTGAGCATACCAGCTTCTGCACCATGAAGAAGTCCTTCCTGTAGGCAGCGATCCCTTTGTTAAAGTAGCGCTTCTCTGATGCAGTCCAACAATCTGATCCTGAGCGGAAACCAGACACAAGAGCAGCAGTCAGCACAGAGGATTCCGCTATAGGGGAGTAGAGAACGATTTTAATGTGCCAATACAGTGGGGGGGGGGGGGGGGGCGCTCTGGGAGAGTGCACCCAGGTTAATGTTTAGGAGGCATCAGGATGACCACACTGCTTCTCCCCACAAAGTCAATACTCGCATTCTTCTGAATATATGTTTTATGGTGTTTTACAGGGACGTGGTTGTAGAAGAGAGGGCAGGGGCCATCGGAGCTAGGAGAATCCAACGGTAGTGCGTTGCCCACGAGGTTGTTAGCGCATTAGCCGCAAATACGTGTGTTCTTACCCGAGTAGTGATAGTCAGCCATGTGATGGCCTTTGGGGAAGATTGGCCGCTCGTGCATTAAATGTTTCAGTGTTTCCTTGAGAGAAGAGACAATAAATACATAAGTAAATAAATTCTAAGAAGATAAGGAGGAATGCAGCTGCATGATAACCAGACCAATTCACCGAACAGAAAACATGCAATAACGCAAACATAACTTTTTAAAAGTTTTAGTAAGTGCTTTAAGAGGAGGGCAGTTAAGGGTCCATCAATGACTCACAAGGATGTTCCCTTCGCATTGGTGCAGACAGTGTAGAGCTAGCTCCTGATTGGTCCCCCCGCTCGGGAACACGCTAGAACAGGCCAGGTTCATCAGGCCCTCCACTGTGGGCACAGGAGGCCATGGGAGAAGGAAGAGGAGGGGAAAAATGGCTTTAGAACACACAGGGTAAGAGAAAACAATTGCAAATGTAACGCGATCACATGATAATTTAATCTCAGATCCAGAAGTTTGACAATGATACAAGCGAACTTCTGAGGGGGAGACAACACAGTGCCTGCACCGGAAACCAGCAAGTGCGAGGGGTGGAGTTATGGAGGGCTTCCGGAGATATTCCTCAAAGATATTCCCAGATTAGTATTAGATAGACCTCCAATACGATGAGCTGCAATCGGTGCACACCGAGCATCACGTATGCCAACAGGTCCCACTAGTTTGTCTTGGTAATAATTTGGAGTCGTTCTAACCACATGATGACTTCTGAATGCTAAAATGCTAATGGTAAATGGACTGCATTTATATCGCACTTTTATCCAAAACTTTTATCCAAGCTTTACAGTTGCCTCACATCATTACCATGCAAGGTAACAACCAACATGTCAGGAGCAGTTAGGGTTAGGTGGCGTCTTGCTCAGGGACACCTCGACACTTAGCTAGGCGGAGCCCGGGGATCGAACCAGCAACCTTCCTGTTGCCAGACAACCGCTCTTGCCTCCTGAGCTACTGCTGCACAATGCCGCTAATGCTAAGCTACTAACCGTGGTCCGGCTCGTGCTGCTGGAGGAGGGTCTCCGGCTGCGGGAGCCACAGCAGGTCGGCCCGGTGCTCGTCCTGCTGGCAGGTGGATTCTGTGTGCAGCTCCGGGACCTCCGCCTGGTATCGCTGGCCGATGTTGATGCGCCTGGCGTACAAAAGCAACCGAATGCACAGTAAGGGGTCGATGGAGGAGGGCCTGCAGCGTTGCGGTTGAAAATTCAGCACACAATGACAATAACGAGGTGGGATGTGGAGTGTGCGTGTGGTTAGAGTCGGACGCACGCACGCACGATAATTGTTAAAACAACATTTTCCTGTCAAATGTTCTCCATCCATACTTTTCACATTTTCACAATGTTGTCTGTCCACATTCATAACATTTCAGTCTCTGTCACGCACACACGCGCACACACACACACACACACACACACACACACACACACACACACACACACACTCACACTCACTCACACTCACTCACACTCACTCACACTCACTCACACTCACTCACACACACACACACACACACACACACACACTTTACCATTTCATTGTACTATTCTTGTGTTATGATGCTACTTTTTGTTCTTGTGTGAACGTGTTACTGTGCGTTACTATACTTCTGACGTTACTATTGGCGCTTTTCCACTGCACAGTACTGGCTCAACTCGACACGGTTTGGTCCCTGCTCCTTTTTCACTACAGATTAGTACCCCCTTTAGTGCTTAGGATAAAAGCGCTATATCAATGCAATCCATTTACCATTTTATTTAGCTGATTATTTGTCACAGGAAGGAGACAAAAAGAGAAATTAAATCAGACAAACAAAACTGCCTCAACTATTTACAATGTTACGAGGTGAAAATGCAGCATTTTGGATAAAAATCTTGATGGTGAAAAAGGGGGAAGATTAAATGTTCTAATGGAGTTTCACTTGTTAATCATGTATAAATAGTGTAGTGAATGGCAGTTTACGGATGAGGGGGATATTATATATATTATAATATATAATAAATGTGTGTGTCTTGATGTGCATTTGGACTGTTCTTTAATACATCCATGGAGACGTTAGTATATGAGGTTGTTTGTTCATAACTAAAATACAGATTAAAACAGATATAGTGGTCAATATTCTATGAATGTAGTTTAGTACCACAAAGGACTGTTGAGCAACGTAAATACTAAATAGGCTAATTATATAGGCTAAGTGCCTCCGCCATAGGGAGCGATTAACATGCATACATATTTTTAAGCCGTTTTATTTATTTTTTAACATTTTATTTATTTAATTAACATTGAAGCCATATTTTGACAACCCCAGTTTGCACACCAGCTTTTGGTATCGTCTCGGCTGTCTTCGGAGTCAGGTCGAGCCAATCGTTATTATGCAGTGGAAAAGCACCATATGTGTTACAATACTTCTTGAGTTATCGTGTTACCATGTTTTAGGATACTCGTGTGTCTATGTTACTATGTGTGTTATTATCTTACTATACTTGTTGTGTTATTATGTTACTATACCTCTTGTGTTATCGTGTTACAATACTTCTTGTGTCATCGTGTTACTATTGTGTTCCGATACGTTTTGTGCTGCACACTTGGACTGCAGCCACCTCCCACTGTCCCATCATGTGTTCCTCTAGTCTCAGCGGGAGGAGGGGGAAGGGGAGGAGTCTTGCTTTATTGACCAATGACTGTACTCACGGTTCAAAGCTAACAGCTGTTGCATCGGTAATCAAAGGCAAGACTGGTGGTGTGAGCTCCGCGCTGCCTGGAAAACACAAAAGGAGGCGGCCCTTTGAGACACAGGTATCCCACACTTTCTTACACACTAAAATTCAAGGACTTTTCAAGGACATTTTAGATCTCAAAGTACCGTGGATACCAACAAGGATGCAGGGTTGCTATGGTGACACTCACCGGATCGCAGGAGGCTCCGCGACACGGACTTGGGCGTGGCCGGCGGCGGCAGCAGCAGCGCCGACGCAGTCAACGTCGACGACAGGGCCAGCGTCGGTGGCGGGGGGCCGCCCTGGTTTCCGGCGGCGATGTTGGACAGGAAGGTGGAGAAGTAGAGGCCCGAGCCGCCGCGCACGGGCGACAGGATGGGCGGCGGCGTGTAGGGGGGCAGCGCCAGCGGGTGGTCCGGCAGGCTGCGTACGGGCGAGCGCAGGTGGCTCTGGTAGGTGGTGATACTGGAGTAGAGGGCGGGCGCGATGTAGGTGGAGAGCTTTGGTGGGGGTATGAAGAGGGGCTCCGGCCGCGGGCGCTTCGACTTGCACTTGGATTTGGCATCGCTGTCGTCGTCGTCGTGGTTACCGCCGGCATCCTGCGCCGGACAAAAAGGGGTTAGGAGGTCACGGAGGCCAATAAACACATAAAAGTAATAACTCATATATTTAGGCTTATAATGAGTAAGAGAGCAACTATACTCTAACTACTAGATGGCAATAATCTAGAGTAGAAAAACAATGGCCACAAACACTCAGACCATGGAAGTCTTTGGTTCTGATTAGGGTTGGAAAATCAAATAAACATTTCTTTCCTGGAAACTTCAAAGAAGCTCTGGAATTGTTATTTATTTTATAGAAGAATAAGCCTATTCTGGGGATTTCAAATGTGGTAGGAATAGAAAAAGGCGATCCTGGAATATATTTTTGAATGACATTTGGAACATGGAGTTTTTTTTAGGGATTACAGTGACTTTGCATACACGTTCGCAGTGTTTGCATGCGTGTTTGCTTATGCCTAAGAAAAGTCACGTCCACAACACGGTAATTACAACCAATACAAATAGCAAATCCATGATTCCTGTTCCTGTCCTAATGTACATTTCCCCCCAAAACCTTCCCCAACCGTATTCAGTTCCCCCCTGCTGGTGACCCACCTGAGTCTCCGAGAGCGACCCCCGGAGGGAGCGGCGGCGGGCTACGATGACGGAGAGCTTGTGGTCGCTGTGGGCAGGCCGGTGGGGGTGGTGCTGGTGCTGCTGTTGGTGGTGGTGATCACCGGTCTGGTCCGGCCGGCCTCTCCAGGAGCCCGCCGGGGTGGCCTGCCCCCCACACACGGGCACCGACACAGGAATGACGAGGGGCCCCATGCCGCCCGTCTGCCTGCCCGCGGGGGCCCGCTCCTCCAGCTTGGGATGCGACGAGAGGAAGAGGAAGAGGAGATATTGAGGAAGGGCCAAACGGGGATGACAACGCATGGAAAAATGGAAAAAAGGATGAGAAAGAGGAAGACGAAGGATGAAAGTGGTTGTGTTCCATTATTATCCACTTGCAACTTTTCACCACGGTAACACTGTGCTTTTATTCACACACACCCACGTGCTTCACAGCTCATCACGTTCCTAACATATACTGTAAGGAGTTCCACTGGCGGACCGAACAATCGATTCACACCAACCGTGCAGGAGGTTACACAACACACACTCCGGCCATCAGACGGAAACAACTCAAAACAAGACAACAAACAAAACAAATTGCACTTGTCGTAATGATGACTCCCATTTGTTCTATCTTCACAAAATAAAAACCAGTTTTGGAGGCAGTGAGGGGGGGGGAGTCAGCCTGGGCAGGTCTGACGGCACACGGGCCCCTCCCAGGCTCTGCTGAACGGCTGTACACAGCCGGAGGAATGTGGAGGTGTGCAGACATGCCACTACAGTCGAACCTATGAACGAACACACACACACACACACACACACCCACATGCACGCACACACATGCAACATGCATGCTGCATGCGCTGCCCCCGCTGTGCTGAATGACCCACCCCCTGAAGGCAGAGTGTGTGGAACACGGAAAGTGTGTGCACAGAAACATCTCGTTTAAAACATAGTTTCCGTTTAGCCTGCTGACTAATGACTGACTACTTGGGGGAAGACGTTACGTCTTCTGCTGAGTGAGAGACTTGGAATGTCCATAGTGTTTCTTCTGTAAGGAGGTCTACATTCATGGCAGTAGTAATGAAAGCTAAACTAAAAGCAAGTAGTCCATAATGATTCTGGAGGTCTTCCAACATGACATGTTGTGGCTTCAGTAGTCCCGACTACATGAAATAAAAACGTATGACAGCTGCAGCTGCAACATATGAATCACTGGGCTTAAGGAAAAGGTTTGGTCCACCCAAAGTTCTGCATTCTAAACGGCCTCTTCCTCTTTACTGTGCAAGTGGAAGAGCAAGCCAGCCAGCAATACGATCACCTTGAGAATAGAATTGTTTTGTAGAAAGTTGAGTAGTTTTTTCCCACTATTATTACTTGCATATTGTCTCATTTAAGCCATATCAGGTGGTCTTTAGGAGGAACAATTCAGAGATATGGTGCTGATTGAATAAGACAAGCGGATACCTTTACTTGTTTCATTAGACACATTTAAAATGTGATTGCGAGAGAGGTACACTGCAAAGGAGAACTCAAACATGCCATCCTGCAGTATTACATGACGATGCACTGTAACGACACCACAATGAACACACAATCCACATCTAGTGAACTAGTGTCGGTGGACCCTACCTTGCCACCCTTGGCGGGCAGGGATTCCCGTTCCGACGCCTGCTGTGCCAGAGTCTCCAGGTTGATCTCTTTCGACGCCCTCCGTCTCCGCCGGGGGCTCTTGATCACCCCCCCGGTGGTCCCCGGGGCCTCGGTCCCCGTCGGCAAGCCGTTCTTGGAGAGCGGCGGCGGGGGAGTCCAAGGGTCCATGGCGCCCGGTGACTGTCCGTCCCTGGACAGGCGGCGGGAGCGACGGGGCAGGACGCTCGAGGAGGCGCCCGCCGCTGCGTTGGTGGGCCTCGAACACAACACCTTGTCGGGCGACAGCTCGGTGGTGGCCGATGAGTCGCTGGACTGGACCTCCGCTTCCTGCTGCTGCTGCTGCTGCGGCCCCGCACCGCCCGTGGATTGGGCGTTTTCCTTCTGAGCGCCAGCCACTGATGCGCTGCGCTCGGGGGACTGGTAGGACTGGAGGTTTTGGCTTTGCATTTGCCCCTGCAAGTGCACTGTCTCTGGCTGTGCAGCATGTGGTGGTGGCTGCAACTGCTGCTGCTGCTGCATTTGTTGGATTTGTTGCCTGCGCTGCTGCTGTTGATACTGCTGCTGCATCTGCTGCATGTGCTGCTGCTGTAGTTGATGCTGCTGCTGTTGCATTTGGTGCTGCTGCTGCGCATGGTGCTGCTGCTGGTGCTGCTGTTGTAGTTGATGGCGATGATGCAGCTGTTGGTGCTGCTGCTGCTGGTGGTGCATATGTTGCTGCTGCTGCTGCTGCATCTGTTGCTGGAGGAGTTGGTGTTGAATTTTAGGCTGCTCAGTGTAGCCCAGGCCAGACATGGCCTTGTTGAACACAGGGTAGTATCCAGGGGGGAACTGCTGCTGCTGCTGCTGCTGCTGCTGCTGTTGTTGTTGTTGTTGTTGCTGTCTGCTGCTGCTGCTGCTGCTGCTGCTGCTGCTGCTGTTGCTGCTGCTGCTGCTGCTTGGTCGGCCTGAAGGTTGTCTGAAAGGGCTGCAGCACGGAGCCAGGCATGCTAAGGGGCTGAGCCTGGATGTCCACACCTTTATGGCCGTGTGGTTGAAAGGTCTGGAGCTGGGCCTGGTGCCAGACAAGGCCCCTCACCTGGGTCTGGGCCTGGGCCTGGACCTGGGCCTGGGCCTGGGTGGCCTCTCTGTAAACCTCCACAGATCCGGGCGGCTGAGTTTCCGCGGCCCCCAGCTGCACACCTCCCACATCGTGGCCCCCTTTATGGAAGGCCATCTGACCCCTGACTCCACCCGCATAGGTGGCAAAGTTTGGGCCCCAAGCAGGGACTGGGGCCTCCTGAGACCAGCCAGGACCCTGAATGGGGTCCTGGTGCATCCACTTCACTGGGGCAGCCTGCTGATAGTGGAGGCGACCTTGGGCCCCTTTGTCTGGATTGTAAACTCCAGTGCTGCTACCAGAATCATTGTGATTCGACTCCAGAGTTGGGGGAGCCATCCCATAATAGTTGTCTTGGGAGGACTGCACAGGCTCCTTCATGACTGCAGCCCTTTGCCTGCCACTCTTGTCAGTACTAACTTTGTGTTGAACAGGAAGGCTCATAGTAATGGTATTCTATTTGGAAAATAGCAAAGTGGGAACAATTCCAGGGTTGTGGCCTGAGGTCCCTGTTAAAAGCCTGTGTCTTGCTTTGTTTAATTGTGTGACCCGAGGTATTCGGGAGGAAATATAAATCCCAGAGGAAACGGCCAAGGGCGGAGAGCACACACCTCTCCTTCCAAGATCACATGGGAGGTCTGCTGTCCATCCCTGCTGCTGTAGGGCCTGGGACCTTTTAAGGAAAATGAAAATAAGTTAGATTATTTTGCCTTTGATATGAGGACATAAAGTTTCCAGTTGTCGGCAATGAGGTGGAAAATTGAGGCCTCCAGAAAGTTATCCCCCCCCCCCCCGCCCGCCCCTAATAAGAAAGGGAACATTACGTGGAGAAAAAACGTATTCTGGAGACATGGACTGTGAAACGTGCGCAAAACGTATCAAGCGAAGTTGTGAAATGTCACCACAACACAATGTCCAATGTCCTCTTTGATCGCACACGCATATAAAGTTTAAGCACGATCACGGCTATATGGACGTGTTGTGTACGCCTGCTGTGCAATGCGCTGCACTTTGGCTTAATACAGGAAACGTCCACGCTAAAGACGAAAGACGATCATTATATCGTCTCACGTTCAACATGGTCTCAATACAGACACACGCGGGTGTGCACGGCTCATCAAACATGACTTGCCGTAACTCAATATAGCTTGTGTGTGTGTGTGTGTGTGTGTGTGTACCTTTTTCAATGTTGCACAGAGCGATCCACGGGTTCCACGGATCCACGACTTTGGTTTCGATCAAAGTCGACAGCATGCAGCTCCATGACGGGAGTGTGCGCAACCAAATGTCACAACTAAAGTTTCCCTCGACTTGCAGAACTCCTACTGCTGCTACTGTTGCTGTTGCTGTTGTTGTTTAGAGACGCGCTCTGCATGCTAAGAATATAAAACAAGCTCCCGATAAACACTGGAGGTACACTTGTGCACACGTAGGAGAAAACACTACCAGGAAAACATGTCCAACAACACAACTTTCACCCCCCCCCCTTCAGCGAGAAAGGCAATGACACCGTGCGTGTGTGTGTGTGTGTGCGTGCGTGCGTGTGTGTGTGTGCGGTGGGGAGAGAGCCACTTTCTTTTTGCGTGCGCCGATCTACTCTCGTTCGTTAAAATTAATGTGACGCGAAGGAGCCGCTCCGGTCGTGCACTTAGTTCGCTGTGATAAAAAAAAAAAAAAAAAACATTCGGGAAAAGAAAAGTGTGAAAATACGCAGAAATGCGCACAATCGAGCGCCTCGCCTCACCCGAGACAGCTCACACGCCGCACACACTGGGAGCCGAGCCGAGCTTGACCACGCCCATCACTACATCCGTATACGTTTGTTTTCCTCCACACGGTGGCCCGGAGACTGGGTTAACAGAGCGTCCCCTGACTGAGTACTATTTTTGTGAACACAACAGAATGTAGGGGGCCACATTGTTGTATAATTTTAATCACCGTGCTCCATCCTTCACATTCTTGAAACGTTTTGTATTTCCTCTAGGTTCCAATAAACACATTGCTATGCTTTATTATTATTATTATTATTATGTTGTTATCATTCACAACAAGGTAGGCTACATTGTTTGATACAAGGTACATTGTTTGATACATGCTTTCCATTGGCCCTTTTACATGCAGCCGTGCAAAGTATCTATTCGTGGCTGACTTGAGTAGGGCTTGGCATGGATCCCTGCACATGTTGGCATCATACCCATAAGTTCAGGCGGGGCCACCACTAAAACAGAGAACCAACCCCACCTAAAGCCAAACGGATCATGAATAACCTTACATGCCAAATGGGAGCTACAGTGCTGTATTGTATTACTCTTACTCCTGGTTGTGGATGTGTCTTCTAAAGCAAAGCAGCGAGGCCCAGGAACATCACACATGCACACACACACACACAGAGAGTGTGAGGTGAGGTCACATGAAGGTGGTGGTGATAGTTCCAAGGTGACCAATATATGTGTGGATAACATGTGGATAACATCAGGATACATGACACCAGGGGCGTACCAGGGGCATCGACTGTAGGTACGACTGGTGGCCCCTGGGCAATTGCCTTCTTTGCGACGCCCCTGCACGACACAGACTCCCAACGCGTGCATATACTGTGAGATTAAAACGCATTTTCTTATCCTTTAACATCAATAAACTAGACGCGTTGTTCCTTGTCTTAGATGCAATGCCCATTCCGCATTATTATTATTCGAGCTGCGGTGCCACATGTCACATGACACTGTAGCTGCTGCGGACTCGCTCGCTTGTTTGTTTGCTTTGTTTGTTGCTATAAATGAGGCGCCGTGACCTGGTTCGACCGGGTGGTCACCGAACACCAGCCCTCCTGATCTGGATCTCTCTCTCTCTCAACCCTCCCCCCCCCCCCGCCCCCTCGCCGCCCCCTCCCCTCCTGTACAGAGTGAGTGCTTTCTGGGTTCGCAAAGATGCTGAGGTGTACAAAAGCATCCATCAGGAGACGCGGGGAGGCACGCCGGTGACGTCAGCGGTGCTGCTGCTGCTGCTGCTGTGGGCAGAGATGAAGGGAGCATCCTTGTTGTTCCTCCGGCCGGCGAGCTAACGCCAAGCTACAGCGATCGTCATGACCACACGTTTTAACACCAAGCAGTCGCGTCCGACGAGCCGATGACCTCTACGACACACCGTGTACAATGGACCGCGACAACGCGCTGAACATCCCCGTCGCAAAGTAGCCATGGTGCAGCCAAGCGAGGTAAGTTAGCCCGCTACTTAGCGCGCTAACTGCACCACCAGTTGCCGCATTGCACAAACACAAACACAATCAGAACGATCGAACACGCCGACCGTGGCTGGCGTCCATAAGTCGTGATTGTTTCGCGTGTCGGGAAGATGGTGCCGCGGGAAGACACGATAAGCACGCCGATACATAACCTTGGGTGCTTACGCGCTACCATTATTAGCTAGCACCGGGGAGGCAGCTGGACTGCGGTGCCATGAGCGGGCGATGGATGGCAGCGACGTTTTCTTCTGTCCCCGCATGTGTGCTAACGTACGAGCTGAGGGGAACTGGGCTGATGTCAATACTGTAGCGTTGGGTACAGTGGGGGCGATGGTGGAAGCGTCACTGTCACGATCGTCATGTTTCCTATGCGTTAAATGTGGCCACAAGCTCTCGTGTTTAGTGTTTTGATGGTGATCATAACCCAAGACCCCTCGGTGTGTGTGTGTGTGTGTGTGTGTATGTATGATGGATGTGTGGTTGTAGTGAGAAGCCTGCGTCACCGATGCCAGGTGCAGGCTCTTCTTGAGAGCACTCGGTATGAGTGGGGCTGCAGACCAGGCGGACATCCTGTCAGTGGCAGACGTGGTGAGGGAAAGATGGAGAGTGGTGAGTTGCTGCTGCTGCTGCTGCTGCTGCTGCACCAAATTCAGATCTATATCATGCAGCCCCTTTTTAACATCTTTAAAGAAAGATCTTGTAGATGTATGCCCCGGGGTTAATATTTACACCGGTGTAGATGGACATCCCCTGTGAAGTTTGCTGTCCCTCTATGTTCCATATTTGACTGTCGAGCCGTCCGCAGGTGAAAAAGATAGGCGGAGGTGGATTTGGCGAGATCTACGAGGTCTTGGACCAGCTAAGCCAGGTCAATGTGGCGTTGAAGGTGGAGTCTGCCCAGCAACCCAAGCAGGTTCTGAAGATGGAAGTGGCGGTGCTGAAAAAGCTGCAGGGTGAGTGTCCCGATCCAACATCTGTTTATTACCTGGCTTTGCGTCACTTGGACTACGCCTTGTGTCCAAAGAGGCTAACAAAAGAGACGGTTGGCGTTTGTATGAAAAGCATCCAATAAGAAACCGGTACCGTTAGCAGAGACAGTCACATCGTTCCTTCCTCTTGCTGGGAAGACTTGCCACACAGATTAGACCTGTTATTCAAGTAAAACAATCACTTGGCAGCAGGGAACAGTAAACTAAATAAGACAAAATACAAAAGTATTACAAATACTAATTGATACATAAAAGACTTTGGGGAAAAGTGGGGAAGCCAAATGGGGTCGATTGGGTTCACCATATAGATTCTGCAGGCCACACCTGCACAGGTGAACCCCATTGGCCAACGACCCTCCCAGCCCCGCCCACACTGGCTCCCTGAAGCAGCCAACAGGAGAACCAGCTGACAGAGAGGGAGGATCGTCACCTCACAAGCGTATCTTCAAATCTATTGGACTATTGCTGCTGTTGATGTAGAATATAGGAAGGGTTACTGGAGACCTGTTGTATCACCACTTACAAGTGGTGATACAACTGCTTGTATTATTTGCCACATTAACATATTGTACATCTTGGCAAAGAAATGGACATTCATTCATTGTCTGAGTTAAATCAGTTGTTCATGCACAGAAAAAGGCAGCAAGTAGACTCTTTTAAATACAATGTGAAATGCCATTACAGCCTATCTTACTCCCTGAATATACTAATTTCCTATTTTACTTGCAAAACGTATTTGCAACTAAAATCGGTAGTTGACGTCGGAGGACTGTGATGTGTGTAAGAACACGTCATATGAGGGGTAATAAGACTAATGAGGGATGTACAACGTCACCAGCATTTTATATGGAAGGTGTCGATAGGGAATTGTCAGTGCATAGTGTCTTCAACATATCTTTAGGTGTAATAATGGAATTAAACGTACAGCAACATATGTTATTAACTTTTTACAGCAGAATATCTGTTCAGTTATGGAGACAAACATCCCAAGTAAAATATCAAAAATAGTACATTAGCTATTAAGGTCGTTTTTTTTATTTTATTCTTATTGTTTTGAGGATTCTGAATGTTGAGTGTCCCTGATGATGATGATGATGATGATGATGATAACAAAATCACATTTTATTGTCTATCAGGTAAAGACCATGTGTGCCGTTTTGTGGGGTGTGGCCGAAATGATCGCTTCAATTACGTGGTCATGGAACTCCAGGTAGGAAAAGATGTCAATTATTATTAGAATTGTATTTTTACCATGCCATGTTACTACACTTCCGTTCATGGCGTCTACCACAAAGACATGTAAGCCGTGTTATTGTGTCCCAAAAGGGGAGAAATCTGGCCGACCTGCGCAGAACCATGACCCAGGGAATCTTCTCCGTCTCCACCACGCTGAGGCTGGGGAGGCAGATCCTGGAGGCCATCGAGAGCATCCACCTGGTGGGCTTTCTGCACCGCGACATCAAGCCGGTGAGTCCAGGAGAGAAGGGGCTGAAGAGTCCCCAATACAAGTAAGAGAAGTAAGAGACTGAATCCGGTCTGTTTGGTTGAAGTGCACATCTGACAAGCCGTCTCTGTCTCTGTTTCTCTCTCTGTTTGTCCCCCAGTCTAACTTTGCAATGGGGCGGCTAGCCAGCACCTGCAGATGCTGCTACATGCTAGACTTTGGCCTGGCTCGTCAGTTCACCAACTCCTGTCAAGAAGTCCGCCCGGTGAGCGCTTGACTACAAACTCGCGTTCAAAAACCATGGATGTGCTACACATCTGAAACACATGTGCGTGCACAGATCGAGCTGGGATCTTTCGTAAAAATGGACCTGACAACGCACCAGATGGTTTGCTACACACAGCCATCTAGATTAAAATCCAATCCAATCCAAGAATCGAGATATTTGCCTTGTGTACACAGGGCCAATAAGGTGGCAAGAATCTGTCACACAGCCTTTGAATGGAGGAGGGCGGTGTTCATGTCTTAAAGTCTCCATTACATTTCAGCCTCGTCCCGTGGCCGGGTTCCGGGGTACTGTGCGGTACGCCTCCGTCAATGCCCATAAGAACAAGGTAGGCTCCAGCTGAATACACATCACTGTTTGTTCTTACATTTTTATTATTCACGCTCACCTTGAGCATTCATGCTATGATCCAACCATCTTTTTCTCAAACCAACAATCAACCATTTCTCCCCCACCCCACCCCACCCCACCATCACATGTCTGAAATCCGCAGGAAATGGGTCGTCATGACGACCTCTGGTCCCTGTTCTACATGCTGGTGGAGTTCATGGTGGGCCAGCTGCCCTGGAGAAAAGTCAAGGACAAAGTACGCACTTCAGCGGGTTTGTCGGAAGACAAGTTGGCTTTTATATCGGGTTAGTGGACAAAGTTTAGCCGATTAACATGTGGTTCTGTTGGTGGCTGTCTCTCAGGAACAAGTGGGGAATCTGAAAGAGACGTACGACCATCACCTCATGCTCAAACACCTCCCCTCCGAGTTCAGCGTCTTCTTGGAGCATGTGTTAACCCTGGACTACTTCACCAAGCCCGACTATGAGGTGGGCTGCGTATCAATGTGTATCCCTCCATTATATCCAATCAACTTGTTGAGCATCTTTTGGACTAATACTGTTACTTTCTTTTGCTTTCCACGACAGCTCCTGATATCGGTGTTCGAGAACGCCATGAAGAGCCACAACGTGCTGGAGAACGACCCGTACGACTGGGAGAAGTGCGACTCGGACTCGCTGCTGACGCCCACCACCACGGCCGGCACCGTGCAGCTGACCCGCCTCACGCCCGCCTACATGGGGTAAGTTAGACCAGCGGGGGGCCAACTGTGGTGCGTCAGGGATGGGGGTGGCGGAGTTACAAGCCCACCGCTATCGTAGCGGCCCTGCAATATAGCATTGCAGCTGAGATGTTTGTTTGGTGAATGTGTGTTTCATTTGCAAGGGGCTTCTCGATGAAAGCGTCTGCTAAGTCTCTTTGTAAGTCGCTTTGGATAAAATCGTGTGCCACATGCCCTAAATGTAAATGTACAGTATGTAATGTAAATCAGTGTTTCACAAATGGGGGTGAGTTTGCCCCTCGGGGTACTTTGAAGGATTGCAAGGGGTACTCGAAATATAAACCAAAAAAAAGTTGCATCTGAATAGTAACAGTAAAAAGTTTTAATCTTTCCAAAATACATACACCACAATGGGCTACTTGACTGAAAAATATCTTGGGGGCATAGAGGGTCCATTCGTAAAAATAGAACCACTGTTCCAAATGACTAAACGGCAGTATTGACAAGTCACGATATGATACATAAATAGGATTAAATATTCATTAGTTGCCCCATGATGCGTACCTCATGCCCACTGACCTTTTTCCAGAGTCGTGTAGAGAGCGTATCATATTAATGCTGATTGATTCTCCCCTCCGCAGCATGGCCAACGCCTCCATGTTGCCGGGCGAGCTGCAGCGAGAGAACACGGAGGACGTCCTGCAGGGCGAGCGCCTCAGCGACGCCGACAACTGCCCCCCCATCCCCCTGCACAACCACACCCAGGGGGGCGGTGGGAGTGGTGGTGGTGGCGGCGGTGGTGGCCGTGGTGCCAGCGACGTCTGGGAGGAGATGGACCGCAACAGGAACCACAAGCACGCCCAGCCGGCCATCCGCAAGGTCAGGGCCCCAGCGGAGACTCGTGGGACAGGGGTCGGGGTGAATGCAGATTTGCGGAACTTATGGCCACCGTCAGCACTGTTAGCCATTTTCCATTTCTGCAGTGCAGTGGGCTTTGCAGCTTCACTGCAATGCAATGCATGCTGGGTAACGCAATTAGAACTAAGAATTGGAAAAGCGTTCCTCCTCCCCCCCCGGTGTAGTCTCAGTGTAGTTCTAAACTAAATGTATATGGAAAAAATGTATAATATATATTCTTTGGTTCTTTTCATCTCCCATCTTTACCTTTAATCCCCGCTCAGGTGGTGAGCGAGGACGAGCACAGTCAGAACCAGGGGAACCAGAGCCCCAACACGGGCTCGGTGCAGAGCTCCCCGCGGCGCGTGCGCTCCGAGACCATGTTCCTGGACCGGGCCGCCCCGCTGCTGCGGCGCATACGCCACAGCCAGAGCCTGGCCTTCGAGAAGAGGCTGGCCCCGGAGCCCAAGCCCACCATCGAGCGCTTCCTCGAGGCCTAGTGAGTGTTTGGTTGTTTTTTCCCCCAATGCAATTTGCAAATAAGAAATGTACATTTGTACTGCTCTACTGTACTTTAGTATTTCTTATATTATTGCACATATAATTCTATTATTTAGTATAATATATAGTATAATATATATATAGTCATATAATATATAGTTATTTTCTACTGTTAAAAGTATCTACTGATACTTTTGTGTCCACCTTTTTATATAGCTATTTCATTTTGTCTGTTCCCCTTCGGTGATGAATAAAGTGTCCGACTGCCTGTAAGTTCAGCTCCAAGGCTCTGACCTCCCCTTACTCAACTCTCATTCCAGCCTGGGGAAACAGCGGCCCATCCTGTCCCAGCTCGGGGAGAAGTCGGTGCCCGGTGAGGGGCCGGGCGATCGGACGGTGCCCTGCGACGAGGAGCACACAGGCGCGGCCACCCCGGACGCCGACGAGGGAGCGGCCAGCGGCAGTGGCGGCGGCTTCATGGCCACGCCTCCCCCGGCCCAGGTCGACTCCTCCCAGGAGTGGGTGATGCTGGAGCTGGAGCCGGGGAGTGGCTCCGGCTCGGCGGGGACCAAGCCCACGGTGGAGCCCCTCCACCTCGGGGACAAGACCACCGCGTCTCCGTCGGCGGAGGCCGGCGACGGGCAGCCCACCTCGGTTCCCAGCAGCCCTGTGCTGTCACACATGAGCATACCCGGCGCGTGGCTGCTGGGCCACAGGAGGCTGACGGGCATGCTGGGACAGATGCCCTCCGTCATGAACATGAGCAGGTCCCAGATGGAGCAGGTGAGTCTGGTGCATTAAGCTGAAGCAACAGGCTCCTGTAATAAGTCTGGGTCCCCAGAGAGGCGTGTTCTTCCTGCCAGAGTTTCCTCTCTGGCACCGCCATTCTTTGTTCTTATTTCTTAGTTTTACTTCTCTAAAATGTCCGTCCTCCTCCTGCAGTCCTCCGGTGGCGGGCCTCAGTCTCCCCTGCAGGACAAGAGCGATGCCATCCCCCTAGAGGCACCCTGCAGCAAGCTAGACAAACCCTCGGAGGACCGAGAGAGGCCGGAGCCCCTCCCGGGGGCCAACCTGGCCAAGGGCCCGGGCGGCCTTCTGACCAACGAGCGTGACCCGGAGAGCGACTCTGGCCTGCCCGACCGGTCCTCGGAGCCCAACCAGCAGCCCCAAGCGGACGCAGTGGGGGGGTGCGGCGCTCTGGAAAGCACCGCTGTCACCGTGTCGTCGTCACCGCCGCCGCCCCTTCTGCGCCACCGGGGGGACTCTGCGTCGTCCTCCTTGCCGCGGGTGAGCCGGATCCCCGTGCGGGATGCGGCCTCGCCCACACTGGACTCCCCCGGCAGGGTAGACCCTCCTCTGGCGGCGGTTACGGTGGAGCAGCGACGCTGCTACCGCTGGAGCAGCCCGGTCCATGACTCGCCCACGCACTCGCCGTCGCCCTCGCTGTCCTGCGACAACCTGCCCGGCGCGCTGCCCCGGGACCGGCTGCCGTCGGAGCGGGGCTCACGGTGCGACTGGCAGGCGGAGGAGCCCCTGTCGCTGTCCTCGTCATCCGGCAGCAGGAGCAAGATCCCGCGGCCCGTCAGCACCTCCGTGCTGCCAGACCAGCTGCCCAAGGGCTTCCTGCCCAGGCCGCCGCCGGGGAAGCCGCCCGCACGCCCGTCGGTCGACAACAGGTATGAGCTGAATAGGTACGGGTGTCGCTTTTCTTCTTCTCCTCATCCTCCTTGTTCTTCTTTTCATGATTAAATCACTTATAGGAATCGATTGTTTTTATAAAACAAGTTCTGACGCCGTGTTCCACAGACGCCGGCGGTTCCGGGTGCGCGCCAGCAGCACCAGCGATGCCGACTTCCTGGCGAGCCTGACCCAGCTCATGCAGGACCGCGGGGGGGTGCTGTTCAGCCCCCCGCCGCACCCACGCAACGCCTCCTCCCTGCAGCGCTCTCTGAGCTCCTCCCCCTCCCGCCTGGACCCCCGCGACGGGAGCCCCTTCCTGGCGGCGCGCAGCCGGTCGCCCACGGGGTTCCCAGGGTCGCCCCCTCCCCCGTCCCCGCGGCGCGCCCACCCACCGGAGCGCTTGGCCCACGCGGCACAGGGTCACCGGCCGTCGGGCCAGTGCTCCAGGCAGCGGACCCTCACCCACGAGGGGAAAGGCTGCGCCAAAGCCAGCCGGTGACTCGATCGCTGTCGAGCTCTCCATGACGACGAACGCTGCGTCGCTTTAACGTTTTTCCAAAAGCATGTGTAAATATGGTATTAACCCAAGGGAATGTACTGTATGTAATGTAAAATTGTATGATAAAATGTATTTATTTATTTATTCATCCATCCATCCATCGGACGTGTCTTTCGAAGTATACTTGACATTGTGGCGCGATACTTGCAGCTGAAACTGAAATGTTTGAAAACCATGAGATTGCCAACTTTTACCTCCTCCTGCTCCCCTCCCAACACTCCATATAGGCCTATTATGAGACCAAAAAGATATGTACTGTATAATACTCGAAGGGATGTACAAAAGAAAATGCTGATTTAGATTTAAAAGAAAAAAAAGTATACACTACACGAGATGCTTCAAATGACACTAGTAACATACCAGCACTACCATGAGTATATAGGACCAGGGCACGTAGTCTGTAGTAATCCTCATTCCTTCTCCTCACCATACTGCTAGATGATATGACGTGAACATGAATCACTTTGGTATTCATAGTGAATCAGTATGATTTTTTCCTTTTGTTTGTTAAGGTTTTGGTCATGCAGAAGTGTCAAGATGTTGGAATGTAAATGCACTCACTCGGGTATAGTCATGCATGGGTCTCATCACAAATGGATTTTGTTGATATTTTATTTGTACAGTAAGATATGGTTTTGTTATTTTTATTTAATTTTATATTTTAACAATTTTGCTCTAAATACATCATGTAGACCAGCAATCCTCCACATTTGTGTTTCTTACATTGGACGGTTGAACATGAAAGAAAATACAATGGAAAATTGTTTGTTTACCATATGCCTATTTCCTTTAGAAGTATTAAACAATGACTGAATAAAAAACGTTGCCTTTAAAATACCTGCCTTTAAAAAAATACCAAGCAAAAGTAAAAAGTCTAGATAATGTGACTTTGAACATACTCAAAGAATCAAGCTTGGGTCAATATATTATAAATAATACATAGTTTATAACAATGTTAATCAAGCTGGTTATATGCACTGTAAGTACAGTTTGTTGCATCACAAGTAGAGTGACCGCATGTTTAAAAATGCTAATATTAGCACATGTGTTTACCTCTGGAGGTAAGGATGGGGGTGTGGCTTTATGGGGCAATTCTCTAAACTGCCATCCATAGACCCTAACATCCTTAAATAGGCTTAAAGATATTACGGTGCTATTTTCAGTATTAAAAATGGTATGTGGAAAAACATTAAACTACCCATTTTTCAATCAATATTTCGAGGGGTTTAAAAAATGTTTTCATGGGGAGTCTTAAAACACAAAGTACAAATCCTGAGTTTTAGTGCATTTAGTGCAGTCTGGAGTTACATGTTAGATGTATTTGTCAAAGTTACACTTTTTTGTAACAGTGATCATTTTACCCAACTGTATGTTCATATTGTTGGTTGTAATGACATGCTACAGTATATATACTGTATATGTAGGAATATAGGAACGATGACCATCGACGTCCAATAGATGTGGGCTGAGCGCCTCGCCTGGCTAGAAGAGAGGGGCAGACTGCCGGGGGTCGTCCGGCAGCACGCTGATGGAGTCCTCCGCCTTCCCACACAGCATGCACAGCATCGTGTACTCCTAGGACACAGTTATATCAACCTCAACCCTCTCATGTTTATGTTATTGCTTTTGTGTTCAGGGAAATAAAATTAGTAATTAAGTTATGAGACAACGATGGTGTTGTGCAACAATACAGAGAATACTTCTTACTTGATATTCGTCAACCACGGAAAATGTGTATTCGTGTCTGGCGATAACATGGTCACAGTTCTTACAAACATCTGCCAGGGGGGGGAAGCAAAAGTATTGTAATTGTATCATGCACCACACACTGGGACTACAATGTATCTATTACATCTAGATTGAAGAAAAAAATGTGAATTGTCTGATAAATACTCCGTCTCAGGCCACTACCCTGAAGGTTGTAGCTGAAGAGTCATTTGAAACGAATTATGGCTCGAAAAAAAAACCCAGGAAATCGTACGGTCATATGTAACAATCTCCTCTCCATCATCGTCCTCCATGGCCTTGTTACTTATCAACACGAAGTCTCTCTGCTGGCAGTTCACACAGCGGAGGTAATTCATCAGGTAGGAGCCGTTCTCCAGGCAGGTGTTCCCCTGTGATGACATGAGGAGGAGGTCATCAGAGTTGCACCTTTACTGCACAATGGAACATTCTTATTGATCTCTCAATACAGGACTCGAGGCAGAAGGCTACCACGCTGACACCCAGTTACTCTTTTGGGTGACTTCCCCTTACCTTTCACATCGCGTCAAGCAACACACTCGCATATATATAGGCTTTATAAACATTTGTTTAATCAAACGAATCGAATAAAAAGTACAAGTAAAGTTGGAAGACACTACCTACCCTGTCGGGATATTCCTTTTGCACACAACCGTTGCACATTTTGCACTTCTTCTAATCGTGACAATCTGAGCTATGAGAGTAAATAAGAGCTGAAGCGGTGGACCCGACGGACTGGCGCTGTGTCGTTCGGCAGGAAACAACGTGACGCGGTGAGGAAGAGCCACTTCCGGGGACTCGCCACCCACGCGACCAATCAGCGCCCGCCGTGATTCAGAAGCAGGAAGCTGGCGAGCCCCGCTTCCTCCTGCATGGCGACTCTCGCGCTGCAGCAGTTTGTGCCGACGTGAGTCCAGCGTGTGTGTTCTGCTGGCGCTGACTCTCCACCGCTAAATACTTAATAATAAGTAGTTAACACGGTCTCCTCCGAGCGCAGGTGAGAATGGCGTCCGTGTGGATAATGTTTCACATTGTTGTCTTAAAGCTAGCGGTCATTTGATGGGTTTCAGTGAATAAGCCAGCCCCGGTGTACGTGTAATGTGCCAGTGTGTTAATACCTGCAGTGTGTTAATTACTTACTTATGCCAGCCGACTTCATATAAAATGTCTAAATAATTACTAAATAATGTGTGCCAGCAACGTTTTAATTTTGACCACCGTTTTCCAGGGTCAATCCCCGTCTCTGTGGTGGCCTGTCCCGCCCAAAATTATACAAAAAATCTAACAATATAGAGATTTTTAGATGATTGAAAAGCAAGGACTTGCTCATGAATATTCATTTTTGGACACTTGGTGTCTGTCTGGTAGGCTGTGAGGGGAGGGGGGGGGGGTAGTTATCTATGGACCTTATAGCACAGACCTGGGCAAACTACGGCCCGCGGGCCACATACGGCCCGTTGCGTTGTTTAATCCGGCCCGTCGGGCATTTACATTAACAACAGTCCTATAATACATTTACATTTGTAGTATTCATTTCGCTGTTTTTTTTCATCCTGCAATTGATTTCTTGATTGGTTCCACTAGATCAGAGGACACTAATATGCAGACCGTTAATTCGGAGCAATACCGCTACCGTGAGACGCGCGACGGGCACCGAGTCAGTGACTCCGGGGGGGGGGGGGAGGGGGGTGCTAGACGCTGTGATCCTCATCTACTAATGGCCCGGCCCGTCTGTCAGCTTTACAAACCAAATGTGGCCCTTGAGCCAAAATAATTGCCCACCCCTGTTATAGCAGAAGCAGGTAGGACTGATCACAAACAATCCGATATCAATACAAGAGAGAACCTTTCCTTATTTGAGTAGCCTACTTTGACGTCTTTGGCTGGCTTACCAAATCATAAAACGTATCAATGCCCAATGACCATTTTACGACAGTACTACCCTTACCATGATAATGATAATATTAATAATAATAATAATAATAATAATAATAATAGGCAAAACGTAAATGTATCCTTTTTTCATTTCAGAAATAACAGATATTGTGTTGATCTAGGGACTTTTTCTATAGCTCCCTCTTTTAGGCATGAAAATGGCTGAAGCTCCAGTCAAGCCTGTTGGTGAAGTTAAAATCCCAGTCAAGAAGAAGAGGAGGAAGATTGCAGCACCAGCGGCCTCCAGAATAGAGATACAACACTATTGTGTTTCGTGCCACTACAGTTATTTAAAAGAGGTAGGTGGCAACCATTTGAAACGGAATGGTTCATTTTTGGAATTGCAACCTGTTTTTGTATTGCGCATAATGAACCATTACTTTGGTTTTTTTTGCAAGGACGCCCATGCACATCTGCACAGTTTGCAGCATCATCAAGAGTTGGATATTTGTTTGGGCAGGTGAGCGATGCAGAGTTCAGATGCATTGTCTTCTGTTGGTAATTGGTTTTACATACAGTACCTAATCTATGTGCACTTCAATGTCTGGAGTGGAAATCCCACATTTTCCACAGATGGATTTTTACCATGAGTGCTCACAATGTGCAAAAGCACAAGATAAATGCAATAAACTGCACTGTACGTTACAGCCTCAAAGCAATTTGTTAAGCAGGAAAATAGAGATTAACGAGCATAAAAGGTATTTCGTCAAATAATTTGCGTACACTTTTGCTCATTAGTACTCATTGTTAGTACACTTTGCGGTGGGGGGGGGGGGTTCGAGCTGTTTAACATTAAGCCTAGTTAAGTGTTTCAGAACCTTTTATAGTGACATTGAAAGGCATAACACAAATACATTATTATATGAATATTTAAAAATCCTAGTTCCATACACATTATGGTAATGATGTCAATTAAAATTGCTTTCAAGAAAAAAAGTTATCCCACACTGAAAATCTGTAATTTACAAAACACAGACATATGCATGTCTACCAGTGCCTTGAACCAACGCTGACTTAACATCTGATCTGTTTCCACAGGGATTTCAGCCACCGGTGTCAAGCTTGTTGGACGACGTCCTCCATGAATTTAGCGGAGTATGCTGAACACCTCACCACAGACAGACACAAAGTTAACTTTGATGCCCTATTGAGAGGCTCTGAAAAGCCCCTTGGTTTGATAAAGACTCTGAGCCCGGCAGAATTCCAAATAGTCATCAACAAAAACAAGGAGCTAAGGACCGAACAGTAAGTCTCATCCTTGAACCGTCTTAATGAGCGTCTCTCTTTGTCAAGTTGTCTGTTTTGCAATGTTTTGTTGATGTGGGGTTTTAAACACTAACATTGTCATGCAATTAAATCTGGGTTTCTTATGTTTTGTTTGTTAAAACTAGTTTTCATAACTTTTGCGTACCAGGAAGAAGGCACTTTGCAAGGAACGAAAGAAAAGGAAGCAGGAAGCTAAATTAAGGGCCACGACGGCAACACAAACCACAAAATGCAAACCCCAACCAATCAAGAAGGAGCCCCCCCCAGGAATGTCGGGAGAGTCGACCACATGTGGGGTGATGCCGGTTCAAAACAAGGAGAACAGTCTGGCTGGCAGGCTCGGGCGGGAACGCCAAACAAGTCAGTCAACAACAACATTGACAGGAGAGACTCCTCATTATTCTGGTTTATACTATCAGTCCGAGGCCGGCCAGTCCCTGAACTATGACCAGGACGACTTCATGATCACTTCTTACACACCTGCTCCTAGCAAACGGTCCAACAGAGGCAAAGCAGGGGCAGGGGCAGAGGCAAAGCTGTCCTCCTGTGAGCCGAGTGACTCCCAGAAAACGTGGACATATGAAGCCGGTTACAACACACAGAGGCAAGACATTGACTTCACCAGCGACGATATCACCGAACTGGGTGCCACGCTGTACGAGCAAGAACCAGTCACAAGTTCGATGACACAACCTCAGTCAAGTCCAGGGCAAAACCCAACCGCTTCCACTCCTCCGGCCTCAGCCGCCCCCCTACGCCAAGCCGACATTACCGTCTTGCTTCGCCACATCCAGAATGCGCTGGGCATGCCAACATTGTATGCACCAGATTCTGGGAGAGGCAGCCAAGCCGAGCCGCATAACCTCCAGGACATCCAGAGAAGAGCCATCAAGCAGGAGATGTCTCAGGACGTCTTCCCCAAGAAGAGACAGCAAAAGAGGAAAGGCAAAGCGATGCCCAGGTAATGGGTCCTCTCAAGAAAACTGAGATGTATTTATTGAGCGTTGACGCTTATAGTGAAAATGACGTGTGCAAGTTAGGTGGAGAATGTTGTCATGAATACAGACGCGACAGAATGTGTGCTGTGTGACCTATACTACGTGTCAATGCAGAGGTATGAGAATAGCAAAACTAAAACTAAAGTTCTATCTTATCTTAATATTAGAAAAACGTTTTTCACTTTTGCTTTTGTCCTTATTTTAAATGATCATTGTCACTCTTATACATCATAATATTTCTCACAATGTATCGATCCTCCTGTGGTGGAACAGGTTTGGCCCGGAGGACTACGCACAGGATGGCTTCCACGGGGACCCCCGCAGAGCCGAGCGATCCCCCGGCACAGCACCGCTCTACGGCCCGGGCAGCCCGGCCTGGCACCCTGTCAAGGTGGAGCTGGCTCCGCTGGATGGAAACCCCTCGGAGAGGAGGAAACGCCAACTGCCGGTGAGGGATCGAGACGTACTGCGGCAAGCATCGAGGCGGTCGCCATGTCTCTGTGTGGTTATGGCATGTTCACACAGGTTCTTCCCGCTGTATTGTTCCTCTCCAGGTTGGCGGCCTTTCAGATATGGAACCCAGTGGGAAAAAGAGGAAGGCCAAGTCGAACAAGGGTGAGTGATTTTCATCTTACAGGAAGAATTACCTTTTTATATAAACATACGTGTGAAACCATTATTGGCGATTCAGATGAACTTACGAAATTCCTACATTAGATCAAATGTAGCGATCGTCAGAAAAAACAAGGCCCTGAGAAGGTGAACCAGCACTTGTCTTGTTGTAGGCCCTGAGAAGATGAACCAGCTCTTGGTCCTGTCTCTCCGGGAGGATGAGGTGTGCAAGTCCCTGGAGGAGCTGGACCGCTCTCTGATCCAGGCCCGCACCACCCTGCAGGCCGCCTACGCAGATGTCCAACGACTGCTGATGGTCCGGCAGCAGGTACCCCGCCACGCCCCCCCTCCTGTCAACTCACTGGCTGATGACCCATGAGCGGAACTCCTCTTGTGGGTCATTTTTCGTGCAAGGACTTGACTTCATTTGTGGTTTTTTTGTGTCCTCCGTTTAGTTTTCTGCTGAGGTCAGCGGTCTAAGAGCGAAACGCATTGAGATCCTGCAGTTTATGCAAGGTAAGATTTGACCTTGTCCCCGAAATATGGACAGAATTCATGGAAATGTGGCAACACGACATGCATCACAATGCACCGTTAATACTGTTGATTTTCTCAAATATGATGTTGCTATTCCCTGATTTAACCAAAAAATTATTACAATAATGATAATCTATTCTTCTCTCTGGGATTAATTGAAAAATCTCTTTAAAAAAATAAATAAAAAGCTATATCATTGTGCAAGCTAGCTCATTGTGCATAAATAATGGCAGGAAGAAAAAAAAACCTAAATTTGTCTTTTAGGTTGCCCTGAGCCACCTAGTGCAACAGCCCCCGTGGCCCCCACCTCCTCCCCGGCACCCAGCCACTCACCACACCTCCCCTCCAGCGCTCCCCCCGCCCACCCGTCACCCAGAGCTCTGTCGACGCTGGAACCCGGAGGTGGAAGGCCAAGCCCCCCCCTCTTTCTCCGCCCAGCCCTCCCTCCCTCCACTGCCCACGACCCCCTCCACCACGACGAGGCTCGCCGACATGCCCCCATCACAAGAACAACCAGCACCACCACCTCCTCCACTGCTGCTGGCTGCTGATGTGAAGATGCGGTGCAGCCCTCAGCCAGGAGACATGAGCAACGCCGGGCCACCGACACCCGGAGGTGGCCCGGCGAGGAGGAGGAGAAGCAGGAGAATGAGGAGGAAGGAGCAGCAGCTGCGGATGGCTATGAGAGCGACGGATCCCTGGTGCTCATGGAGCCGTCCACACACGATGTCATCCACATCGACGAGTCAGACAGCGAGGTCTCGCCCCAGAAGGTTCGCGCCGCTGCCACCATCGCCCACATGGAGAACCCGGCTCCGCTGGAGCCCGTGCCCCCCAGCACCCAGGGGGCCGCTGCCCACGCAGATAACTCAGCTCTGCTCGAGCCCCCCAGCACCCAGGGGGCCAAGGAAGTCCCTGCGGTGCCTTGCACTCCTAAATCTGGTGAGTCATGTGACCCCCTTCACAGGACGTATCTATAGAAAGCCTTGAAACCCCCTTAATGTGCACATTGCAGTTTTGTTGTGTTGCACCCTGTGTTGAACTGAAAAGAAATGTACTATTGTATTTGTTGTATTATGAGACCAGTTTCTCCATTAACATTTTTAGGGTCTGCATAATATGTGGCCACAAATTATTTTAAATGTATTTGATCAGCAGATTGTGTGAAGTCCTCAAGGGAAGTCTCTCTTTTTCGCTCTCTTTCTCCCCCCAGAGCCCACGGAGGTGCCCGAGCAGGAGATGCTGACCCTGGGGTCGTTCCAGAACCACACGGGCCCCGTCCACAGCCTGCAGGTGTACGGCGGGCGTCTCTACACCTGCTCAGGGGACGGCACGGCGCGAGCCTACTGCCTTGTGGTACGCTCACAGCACCGCCTTCCAGCGGTCACATGAGGTCATGTTTAGAGCATGGAAAACTAATTCCAAGCTTCCAAGTAGCATACTCGTATCGTCAACACTCACTGGGGGTTTGCTGATTGGCCGAGATGCAAGATTTTGGTTGGTGTTGCGAGGCTCGTTCGCCAACAATCAGTGTGTTTGTAGACAAGACTGGAAAAGGAGCCTTTTCACAAACATGGCTGTCGCTCATAACACAACTTTTCAGTTTACATTGTGTCTAACTTGGTGTTTTGATATTGAATGGGTTTACTTACACGGGTATCAAATATCTAAATATTAAAGAAAGCAACCAAAGAACTGTCTGGAGTGCACACAAAAGCCTGGGCAGTCCTTGTTTTGTTATACAGTGGAATTCCCCTTTAACTCTTGACACAGCCAATTGTGGACAGATTAGCTGAAGTTATTACAACAAAACAAAATGCCAACACGCATACATCCTGTTGCAACAATAGGCACATAAATTATACTTTTGTGTATGTATTTATCAAATTGTATCTGCGGCTGCCCTGTGTAGAGCAAGGAGTGCCAGGCGGTGTTCGAAGGCCACAGCAGCAACGTCAACTGCCTGCTGGTGGCACCGGCGAGCGCCAACGCGATGGCGCGCCTCTACACGGGCTCCAGCGACAAGACGGTGCGCTGCTTCAGCATCAAGGTACACACACACACCACACACACACACACACACACACAGAGCAAGACCACCACCTTGCTTGGTTGGCACCGCCGTCGGTGCATGAATGGGTGAATGTGAGGCAACCGTGAAGCGCTTTGGATAGAAGCGCCATATAAATTCAATCCATTTCCCATTTAGTGTGGTATATTCTTTTTTCTTGATCGAGGGTCTTCTGTGTTTCCAGTCTCAGAAGTGCCTGGAGCAGGTGTCTCTGGACGACAGGGTGCTGTGTCTGCACATAGCCTGGGGTCTCCTCTACGCAGGACTAGCCAACGGCTCTGTCGTCAGCCTGGACCTGAAGGTGAGTGAGACAACAGGGACGCTCCGGGCCTTGTGCGTCCATCATATATCTGGTGATTATATCATCTCCATCCAGTACGCTCCCAACCCACATCTGGTGACAAATATCTGTAGTTTTGCATTATATCATCTCAATATTGCGACTAAAGTAGCTTGGATTTAAGCTTTGGATTTAAAGACTAAAGTAGCTGTTCTAATTGTGATATTGTGACATAGCTATACAATTTCACTATAAACTATAAAATGGACAAATATTTATAAATATTTAACTTAACTTTGTCTTGAATCATACATGGGAGAAAAAGATATTACTTAATCATTACAATTATTTCTTGCATACACCGCTTCCACATTATTGAGTTTCCACAATGTTCCTTTTGTCCAGTTAAGACTTGCTCACCGAACAAAAATCTTTTATATAAAAAGCACATCGCAAATATTGTGATCTTGGGTTCCTGCCATAACGGGAAGCACCTCATCTCCGCCTCCCTCCTCTCCCTCCTACCGCCCATAAGAGCCTGAAGCAGCAGGATGTGATGGAGTGCCACGGGCCGCGGGGGGTCAGCTGCCTGGGTGCGGCGCAGGAGGGCGCACGGCGCATTCTGCTGGTGGGCTCCTACGACAGCAGCATCAGCGTGCGTGACGCCAAGAGCGGCCTGCTGCTGCGTTCCCTGGAGGGCCACACCAAGACCGTGCTCTGCATGAAGGTGAGGAGGCGGATGGCAGCGCAGATCCAGATTCCTTCCTGGTTGATGAAGGGAGTCGTTTCTTGCCCTTAGGGGGGCTGGGGGGGGGGGGGTTTGTGTCATAATCACATGACCCATAATCATATGGCCTGTAAAGCCCTTTGAGACTAACTGTGATTAAGGGCTATACAAATAAAATTGACTTGACTTGATCAGTCTAGCGGCACAGCGCTAAGCAACGCTCGCTAGCATGTGGGTGTGCCCACATCGGTGACTGAGTTTTGAAGGCTGCGTCGGGACGGACATGCAATTGTCATGTTTTTTTGTGTATTTATGTGTCCGGAATGGATGTGAAAATACACATTTAGATTTTTTTAAACGTACCGAAACCGAAGCACCCGGTACGCAGTTAGTATGTACCGGGGCTACATTCATGCTCTATGAAATCATGTTGTCTGAAGTGTGTCACTCTTCTCACGCTTTGGTGGTAGAATCTGTCAGATTGTCTACTGTACGACTACACGGCATCTTTTCCTTGAGTTACTCTTCGTCATCTTTTTTTTTCCATATTTATTTACTTCTTTCTACACAACATGTATTATTCTATTGTTTTTATGCCTATGATGTTATTTTTCAGCAACCTCTGGCACAAGAATTTCCTTTGGGATCAATGAAGTTCTATGTTATCTTACCTTTTTTTGCTGTGTTTTGGGCATGATTTTTGATCCTAACCAGACGAACGTTGCCTTCGCCCCCCAGGTGGTGAATGACCTGTTGTTCAGTGGCTCCAGCGACACGGCCGTGCACGCTCATAACATCCACGTGAGTCTCTCCCCCCCCCCCCCCCCCCCTGTGTTCTGGGCTGTATATTCATCCATCCATCCTGTGTGCACTCCATGCCTTCTTGACTTTGTCCCATCTTAATCGTGTGCCCTCAGACCGGTGAGTTGGTGCGCATCTACAAAGGCCACAGCCACTCGGTCACCTCCATCATCATCCTGGGCAAGGTGATGGTGACCGCCTGTCTAGACAAGCTTGTGCGCGTCTACGAGCTGCAGGTAACTCTTGGCTTGGGACGCTCTCCACTAATGTACTCGCCGGTCGTGTTGTTATTACTACCCGGCGAGTTGGGTAGTAAGGGCCGTTGATTGGACGACGCCATTCAAATACACACAGAGAATCGGACACTTTGTGAATGAGTCGTTGTTCTTCTGGTTTCCAGTCCCACGACCGGCTGCAGGTGTACGGGGGCCACACGGACATGGTGATGTGCATGGCCATTCATAAGAGCGTGGTACGTAGCATATGTGTTGTGATTCTGCACCGAAGCGTGGTGGCTCCCATCCTGCCCTCCCACAGAGCAGACTCCACCACTCAGTGTTTCCGTCTCGGTCCTCAGATCTACACCGGCTGCTATGACGGCAGTGTCCAGGCGGTGAAACTGAACCTGATGAAGAACCACCGCTGCTGGGTAAGGGGGCTGTGTCTCCGTCTCCTCCGTTTGTCTGTGGGTGCAGCAGAGCTCTCAGTTAATTGGCGGAGCCTTCAGAGAGGTGCTGTAACAGTAGCTGTCACAAAGCGTGTCTTGTGTAGATCTAAATGTGTGTTTGTGTTGAGCCCCGTGGCGTTGGTCCGGTGCTCATGACCTTTCTGCCCCCTTGCTCCTGCACAGTGGCACGGCTGTTCGCTGATCTTTGGCGTGGAGGAGCACCTGACGCAGCACCTGCTGAGCGACCATAGCAACCCCAGCCTCAGCACGGTCCGGTGCCGCTGGAAGAACTGCGAGGAGCTCTTCCCCACGCCGGATGCCGTGCAGCAGGTGAGAGCGCCGGCACACACTGACCCCAGCACATCTTGAACACCCCCTTGGTGCCGTTTGACCGGACCCCGCGATCCTCACGTCCCAGTCATGTTGTTTCCTTAATATGAATCATCCTAGTCATGTTGTTTCCTTAATATGTATGATCCCAGTCATGTCGTTTCCTTAATCTGTATCCTCCCAGTCATGTTGTTTCCTTTATGTTTAATCCGAATCATGTAGTTTCCTTAATCCTTATCGTCCCAGTCATGTAGTTTCCTGAATCCTTATTATCCCAGTCATGTCGTTTCCTTCATTCTTATCCTCCCAGTCATGTCGTTCCCTTTATATGAATCCTCTGTCATGTTGTTTCCTTAATCCTTATCATCCCAGTCATGTAATTTCCTTCATATGTATCGTCCCAGTCATGTTGTTTCCTTTACATGTATCGTCCCAGTCATGCCGCTTCCTTAATCGTTATCATCCCAGTCATGTCATTTCCTTCATATGTATCGTCCCAGTCATGTTGTTTCCTTTACATGTATCGTCCCAGTCATGCCGCTTCCTTAATCCTTATCCTCTCAGTCATGTTGTTTCCTCAATCCTTATCTTGTCATGTCCTTTCCATAATCCTTATCCTCTGTCATGTTGTTTCCTTAATCCTTATCCTCTGTCATGTCCTTTCCATAATCCTTATCCTCTCTGTCATGTTGTTTCCTCAATCCTTATCCTGTCATGTCCTTTCCATAATCCTTATCCTCTCAGTCATGTTGTTTCCATAATCCTTATCCTCCCAGTCATGTCGTTTTCCTCCACAATAACTTGAGGTACTGCTTAATATTACACGCAATAGCTTCACATTGATACAATTCAAAGCCACGTTGTCATCTGGTTATGTTGCTCATATCTTTAGTTCTGGCTATTGAGCGATTCCATAACATACGAGCATGCAGCTCCCACCGGCCTCCATGTTGAACTGGTTTACCCCATCTTGCTGCAGGAGCTGCCTTCACACATGCAGAACCACACAGAGAAGCACAGCCAGCTGAGCCTCTAACCCACAACCTGAGGTATATTGTTTTGTTTTTTAACCATGATATCGGCCCAAGAAACTGCATATATTGTTGGAACCCCTGGTCTCGGCACAACGCTCACTGCACTTTTTTACTGTTTACTTTTCAGATCTTTTGGATGCAGAAAGTTCTCTTCGAGTGGAAAGATGTGTCTATTAGTTTGCTTACACTGCAGCTCTAATGAGGAGGAAGGAGCAGCAGCTGCGGATGGCTATGAGAGCGACGGATCCCTGGTGCTCATGGAGCCGTCCACACACGACGTCATCCACATCGACGAGTCAGACAGCGAGGTTTCGCCCCAGAAGGTTCGTGCCGCTGCCACCATCGGCCACATGGAGAACCCGACTCCACTGGAGCCCGTACCCCCCAGCACCCAGGGGGCCGCCGCCCACGCAGATAACTCAGCTCTGCTCGAGCCCCCCAGCACCCAGGGGGCCAAGGAAGTCCCTGCGGTGCCTTGCGCTCCTAAATCTGGTGAGTCATGTGACCCCCTTCACAGGACGTATCTATAGAAAGCCTTGAAACCCCCTTAATGTGCGCATTGCAGTTTTGTTGTTGCACCCTGTGTTGAACTGAAAAGAAATGTACTATTGTATTTGTTGTATTATGAGACCAGTTTCTCCATTAACATTTTTAGGGTCTGCATAATATGTGGCCACAAATTATTTTAAATGTATTTGATCAGCAGATTGTGTGAAGTCCTCAAGGGAAGTCTCTCTTTTTCGCTCTCTTTCTCCCCCCAGAGCCCACGGAGGTGCCCGAGCAGGAGATGCTGACCCTGGGGTCGTTCCAGAACCACACGGGCCCCGTCCACAGCCTGCAGGTGTACGGCGGGCGTCTCTACACCTGCTCAGGGGACGGCACGGCGCGAGCCTACTGCCTTGTGGTACGCTCACAGCACCGCCTTCCAGCGGTCACATGAGGTCATGTTTAGAGCATGGAAAACTAATTCCAAGCTTCCAAGTAGCATACTCGTATCGTCAACACTCACTGGGGTTTGCTGATTGGCCGAGATGCAAGATTTTGGTTGGTGTTGCGAGGCTCGTTCGCCAACAATCAGTGTGTTTGTAGACAAGACTGGAAAAGGAGCCTTTTCACAAACATGGCTGTCGCTCATAACACAACTTTTCAGTTTACATTGTGTCTAACTTGGTGTTTTGATATTGAATGGGTTTACTTACACGGGTATCAAATATCTAAATATTAAAGAAAGCAACCAAAGAACTGTCTGGAGTGCACACAAAAGCCTGGGCAGTCTTGTTTTGTTATACAGTGGAATTCCCCTTTAACTCTTGACACAGCCAATTGTGGACAGATTAGCTGAAGTTATTACAACAAAACAAAATGCCAACACGCATACATCCTGTTGCAACAATAGGCACATAAATTATACTTTTGTGTATGTATTTATCAAATTGTATCTGCGGCTGCCCTGTGTAGAGCAAGGAGTGCCAGGCGGTGTTCGAAGGCCACAGCAGCAACGTCAACTGCCTGCTGGTGGCACCGGCGAGCGCCAACGCGATGGCGCGCCTCTACACGGGCTCCAGCGACAAGACGGTGCGCTGCTTCAGCATCAAGGTACACACACACACACACACACACACACACACACACACACACACACACACACACACACACACACACACACACACTTCGTGCTTCGGTTTCGGTACGTTTAAAAAAATCTAAATGTGTATTTTCACATCCATTCCGGACACATAAATACACAAAAAAACATGACGATTGCATGTCCGTCCCGACGCAGCCTTCAAAACTCAGTCACCGATGTGGGCACACCCACATGCTAGCGAGCGTTGCTTAGCGCTGTGCCGCTAGACTGATCAAGTCAAGTCAATTTTATTTGTATAGCCCTTAATCACAGTTAGTCTCAAAGGGCTTTACAGGCCATATGATTATGGGTCATGTGATTATGACACCCCCCCCCCAGCCCCCCTAAGGGCAAGAAACGACTCCCTTCATCAACCAGGAAGGAATCTGGATCTGCGCTGCCATCCGCCTCCTCACCTTCATGCAGAGCACGGTCTTGGTGTGGCCCTCCAGGGAACGCAGCAGCAGGCCGCTCTTGGCGTCGCGCACGCTGATGCTGCTGTCGTAGGAGCCCACCAGCAGAATGCGCCGTGCGCCCTCCTGCGCCGCGCCCAGGCAGCTGACCCCCCGCGGCCCGTGGCACTCCATCACATCCTGCTGCTTCAGGCTCTTATGGGCGGTAGGAGGGAGAGGAGGGAGGCGGAGATGAGGTGCTTCCCGTTATGGCAGGAACCCAAGATCGCAATATTTGCGATGTGCTTTTTATATAAAAGATTTTTGTTCGGTGAGCAAGTGTTAACTGGACAAAAGGAACATTGTGGAAACTCAATAATGTGGAAGCGGTGTATGCAAGAAATAATTGTAATGATTAAGTAATATCTTTTTCTCCCATGTATGATTCAAGACAAAGTTAAGTTAAATATTTATAAATATTTGTCCATTTTATAGTTTATAGTGAAATTGTATAGCTATGTCACAATATCACAATTAGAACAGCTACTTTAGTCTTTAAATCCAAAGCTTAAATCCAAGCTACTTTAGTCGCAATATTGAGATGATATTAGGGCTGGGCGATATGGCCTAAAAAAAAAATCCCCGATTTTTTCACCAAAAATCCGATTTACGATTTAAATCGATTTTCTCCACTCCACCTGCCCCCCCCCCCACACACACACAAATTAACATGCAGATGACAAACAAATTGTTCTAAAAAAAATGTACTTTCTTTTATTTCGATTTTCCCCCTTGGGGTTAAAGTGCAATCAGGAACAGCTAGCCAAAAAGACAATATGGCGGGCCCTGCCATTGTAAACAGTGAAAATGTGCCATTGTAAACAGTGAAAATGTAACATAACATAAAATGTAACATGACATAAAAAAATATGTATTTCTTTAAACACAAGATGAACAACTTGCTATTAGATAGGAGGTAGTTTTGATAAAGTGCAAACAAAACATTCAACAGCATTAAATCAGTGCATGAGAGCATAAGGTGCTTTTTTGTTGTGCTGTTTTAGTTTGAACATCCTCTTTTCTATACATTCTTAGCCAGGAAGACAAGCCTGTCTACCACGTCTGGCTTTAGACATGCCCGGTGGCATGTAACAATGCCCCCCCCCACACTGAAAACCCTCTCTGAGGGGGCACTTGTTGCTGGGATTGAGAGGTATTTTTTTGCCAGCCAACTTAGCCTAGGAAAATTTGGTTGGTGGCGTTTCCACCACTCAAGAGGATCGGTGTCTGGGTCTACCTCAGGGGTCAATAAGTAAGATTTCAGCTCAGTCTCTATCTTTTCTGCCTCTGACTGGTTGGGTGATGACACTGGTGCATTCTTTTTGAAGAAGGCCGCTAAAGTCATCTTTTTCTTGGGTGGAGCAGGCTGTGCATCTTCTTGGCGCACCTGCACAGCCGTGCCAGGCTGCTGTGGTGTACTGTTGTTGGCAGGAGCAGGTAGAGACATCAGCTCAGCAACTGCTCTTTTTTTTACTTGTTCCACCTTGTCTGGGTCAATGTAGGTTGTGCGGAACCTTGGGTCAACCAGTGAGGACATGTCCAAGAGTTCATCTTTTACAGGGTCGCTGTATTTGTCATCAAGGTACCGCATTATTTTTCCTTTGATTGTTTTAGTGAGCTCTGTGTCTTCCTCCTCTGGCTGTAGGAGACTGGTTTTGAACAGATGGAGCACTGGCTTAATGTATGAAACACTGACATAAGACTCCCCGGAGAGTGCATCAGTAAATTCTTGGAGTGGTTTTACAGCTTTATTTGTTGACTCCAACACATCCAGATCTTGCCATGTGGGCACAAGATGGCGACTTCTCTTGTCCGAACCCAGGACACGGACTAGAGCCTTCTCCTGTTCGAGAAATCTCTCAATCATTCTTTGGCGTGAACCCCATCTGGTCGGGGACTCCGTTATCAGCTGATGAGTGGGTAGACCAAGCTCTGCCTGTACTTCACTCATGTCTCTTCTTTTTTTCCAGCTGTAAGAAAAGGCTGACACAGCCTTTTTACATACCCCAATAGCACGATCGATCCGTGGGTCCTTCACACCATTCTCTGTAGTAAATGAGGAATACATAATCAAAACACATTTTAGTGGAACATATACCACTAAATTCACAAACTTTCTTCACTTTCTACAAAATATTAATGCACATGCACAAAGGACACACGCACACACACACACACACGGCATGTTTACCATTATGATTAGATAGATAGATACAGTGGTGTAGTCTAGTTTTTTGTAGTGGGTATACTGTGATGATTCCTTCCTAGCCTCTTCCACACCCGTCCTATAAACACCGCCACACTCACTGTCGCATACAGTAGCCTACAACCACCATAAGTAATTGACATTATTCAACACTCGATATTGTCATCGGTTTCTAGGACATTAAACAGTCAAATTTAAATCACCATTAGGCACTAGCATCAAATAAACTATAAAGCATCAATAAATAAATACTTGTGCGAAGGAGACAAGAAAAACAGTTGGTAATTTGTCAGAAACAATTACAACTCATAAAAATAAAATAAAATACCCTATATAAGAAACAATAAATGCGAAAATACAAAATAAAAACATGTATGTTTCCCATACAAAAATACTTATAAATTAAGATAAATAAAATAATAAATTAAGATAAATAAAACATATCAGCAACTGTTCTAAGACGTATTATTATTATTATTATTATTATTATCAATGGGACCATTCTATGACACTTGAACTACTTCAGACTTCGCAACTTGGAACAGAATTTCGATATCATTTATACTTTTTTCAGAATCAGTTTAATTTCACACGCGCTAGCTTGGGCTAGAGTGGATCACGTGATCCGCCACAAGCGTGGCTATCACAAAGCTAACCATTGCGGACGTCGCAGAGCACAACAACGTCAATATTTAACCTAGAAACACAATGTCAAGCTTAAACGGTTATTTCTTGTTACACGTGCGCTAAAATGATTAATCGATTGGAAATATGATTGCTATATATATCGGGCGTTTGTCTGTGGGGACCACCGTTTATATGCCTAGAAGCTAGGTGCTTGCTAATGCTACATATCCGGGTGTACTCCCGGTAGAAGCTAAATGCTAAAAAACAATGCTTGCCTGTCCAATAGTAATTAGGGGCGAGGGAGGGCCATCAGACTTGTCACTCAAACCTACACGCCAGTTGTAAGGAGATTTGATTCATGATATATTAGTCGAGCTGGCGTTGACAGCGCACAGGTTGAATTTATGAATGAAAGTATGAACGTTCTGTGACAGAACTGTCATACTTTCATTCATAAAATAAACAGAACTTCTGTCACTATCGAAATTGATACATGTCATTGCGCATTTCTAAGTGGGCATACGGAAATGCTGGAGCTTTCTTAAGTGGGTATACGGCGTATACCTGCGTATCACGTAGACTACACCACTGAAGATAGATAGATAGAATTTCAAGACTTATTCATACACATTTTGTGAAAATATTGGCTTGATATCATGCATTAATTACATCATGCATTAAAAAAAATATGTCACTTGATGCATAGCCATTAGACTCTTACCGATAGCATTGTGCAATCTGTGTCCAAAGCACTGGAGGTTGGGCCACCCATTGTCTTTCAGAGCTTTAACCATGTTGGAGCCGCTGTCAGTAGTCATGCAAATAAGTCCGTCTTCGGCAAGGTTCCATGAGCTCAGGGCGTCTCTTAGCCCCTGGGCAATAATTTCACCTGTGTGGTCCTCGGGAAAGTATGCAGTTTGGAGGCAGATACTCCGCAGAGTCCAGTCGTTAATAAAGTGCACAGTAAGACTCATATATGGCTGCATCGTCCGACTTGACCATAAATCTGAGGTGGCAGAATAAAAGGACACCTCTTCCAACTCCTTTGCGACCCGTTGTCGTGTGCTATTATATAGCTGAGGCAAGGCAACTTCGGAGAAGTACTTTCGGCTTGGTAGCACGTACCTGGGGTCGAAAACCTTAACCATGTTAATAAACCCCGGCTTTTCCACCGTATATATTGGTACCATATCCTTTGCTATATACATAGCGATCGCATCTGTAATGGATTTCCAGCGTGTCGAATTTTTTTCATATGGGATGCAGTTTGAAAATGATTGTAATACGGTGGATTGTTTTTTGGCTGTGCTTGTGGTGCCGCGGTCTTTTTCATTCCGCTGGGCGCAACATTTCTCCCACTCCGCAGGATGCCTCTGTTTGAGGTGCTGCAGTAAATTTGTCGTACTGCTGCCTTTGCTAGCAACAGACTTTGAGCATAATTTGCAGCGGGGTGTTGTCTGGTCTAAATCTGACTTCGCGAACGCAAACCAATTCCAAATAACGGATGACACCGTGCCTTTCTTTGGAACAAGTTCCCCGCTCGCTGCCATGTTTGTGTATCACTATCACTAACGCGCGCTGTGCGGGGGGAGGGCTGATGAGCGGCTCAGCCCTCCCCCCGCACAGCGCGCGTTTCCCATAGTCCAGTCCAACTACGGGAGCACAGAGGGAAGCGTTGGCGAATGTTGAAGAGAAAACCGATTTTTATTCAAACAAGTCGACGTAAACTACACACTCGAGTTAATCGATAAAATCGATTTATCGCCCAGCCCTAGATGATATAATGCAAAACTACAGATATTTGTCACCAGATGTGGGTTGGGAGCATACTGGATGGAGATGATGTAATCACCAGATATATGATGGACGCACAAGGCCCGGAGCGTCCCTGTTGTCTCACTCACCTTCAGGTCCAGGCTGACGACAGAGCCGTTGGCTAGTCCTGCGTAGAGGAGACCCCAGGCTATGTGCAGACACAGCACCCTGTCGTCCAGAGACACCTGCTCCAGGTACTTCTGAGACTGGAAACACAGAAGACCCTCGATCAAGAAAAAAGAATAAACGTACCGAAACCGAAGCACCCGGTACGCAGTTAGTATGTACCGGGGCTACATTCATGCTCTATGAAATCATGTTGTCTGAAGTGTGTCACTCTTCTCACGCTTTGGTGGTAGAATCTGTCAGATTGTCTACTGTACGACTACACGGCATGTTTTCCCCGAGTTACTCTTCGTCATCTTTTTTTTTCCATATTTATTTACTTCTTTCTACACAACATGTATTATTCTATTGTTTTTATGCCTATGATGTTATTTTTCAGCAACCTCTGGCACAAGAATTTCCTTTGGGATCAATGAAGTTCTATGTTATCTTACCTTTTTTTGCTGTGTTTTGGGCATGATTTTTGATCCTAACCAGACGAACGTTGCCTTCGCCCCCCAGGTGGTGAATGACCTGTTGTTCAGTGGCTCCAGCGACACGGCCGTGCACGCTCATAACATCCACGTGAGTCGTCGTCCCCCCCCCCTGTGTTCTGGGCTGTATATTCATCCATCCATCCTGTGTGCACTCCATGCCTTCTTGACTTTGTCCCATCTTAAACGTGTGCCCTCAGACCGGTGAGTTGGTGCGCATCTACAAAGGCCACAGCCACTCGGTCACCTCCATCATCATCCTGGGCAAGGTGATGGTGACCGCCTGTCTAGACAAGCTTGTGCGCGTCTACGAGCTGCAGGTAACTCTTGGCTTGGGACGCTCTCCACTAATGTACTCGCCGGTCGTGTTGTTATTACTACCCGGCGAGTTGGGTAGTAAGGGCCGTTGATTGGACGACGCCATTCAAATACACACAGAGAATCGGACACTTTGTGAATGAGTCGTTGTTCTTCTGGTTTCCAGTCCCACGACCGGCTGCAGGTGTACGGGGGCCACGCGGACATGGTGATGTGCATGGCCATTCATAAGAGCGTGGTACGTAGCATATGTGTTGTGATTCTGCACCGAAGCGTGGTGGCTCCCATCCTGCCCTCCCACAGAGCAGACTCCACCACTCAGTGTTTCCGTCTCGGTCCTCAGATCTACACCGGCTGCTATGACGGCAGTGTCCAGGCGGTGAAACTGAACCTGATGAAGAACCACCGCTGCTGGGTAAGGGGGCTGTGTCTCCGTCTCCTCCGTTTGTCTGTGGGTGCAGCAGAGCTCTCAGTTAATTGGCGGAGCCTTCAGAGAGGTGCTGTAACAGTAGCTGTCACAAAGCGTGTCTTGTGTAGATCTAAATGTGTGTTTGTGTTGAGCCCCGTGGCGTTGGTCCGGTGCTCATGACCTTTCTGCCCCCTTGCTCCTGCACAGTGGCACGGCTGTTCGCTGATCTTTGGCGTGGAGGAGCACCTGACGCAGCACCTGCTGAGCGACCATAGCAACCCCAGCCTCAGCACGGTCCGGTGCCGCTGGAAGAACTGCGAGGAGCTCTTCCCCACGCCGGATGCCGTGCAGCTGTATCTGATAAGGCAATTACTGAACGCAGTGGTTTTTATGATGTACTTAAAACACTGAAAGTTCACAAGTGCAACAATCAAATGGTTGATAGCGACTCCACACATCAATTTACAGCAGCGCCGACACAAAAAGCTACAAAGCTCGCTAATTAGTTAAAATTCAAAGGTTTATTTGTCACCTATTTCAGTGTACAGGTACATTGAGCAGTGAAATGTTTTTTTCGCTAGGACCAGATTGCTACCGCGCCATCGTGTGATTAGCATAGCTAGGTGATTAGCCCATTGTAGCTAGTAGTTAGCAGATCTTAGGCTTATTTTCATTGTTCAGTGGACATTACTAACATGCTGCAGAGCTGTGGGAAAGTTTGGGGAACATAGCAACAGTAACTAGGGGGGGCGGGACTTGCCGCTTGAATAGGGAAAGGTCCATTGCGACTGTGGCTGGCCGTGTGAGTTGCAGTTGGAGGGTATCTTGTTTGTGTCATTGAAAAACAGTCCACGTGTTAACACACATTTCCATCCTCTCCTCCTTATCCACACGCAGTAGAAAGATATACGAAAAACCTGATTGTACCTTCGGCTTCTTCTTCTTCTCCTAGTGGTGTTGACTTAGTATCTAAGACTATCTAAGTCTTCAGCAAGCCATGTAATGTAATCAATCTGGGCATAAATAATAGCTGAGCTGGGATTAAGCCATAATGTGTTTACCCATTCAGGCAGTTGAAGAGACTTGTATAATGCTCCAATGTCTGGTTGACCCTGTGAGAGAAAATGGGTTGTTTGTTTTATTTGGACAATTGTACCGAATTGGTGCACATTGCAGTCCCAGTACCTACCACCAAAAATATTGATGTTCATCGATCAGTCGTTTTAACCCCTATGCTGGGCCAGGTGGTGGATGTGATTGGTGGTTAGGGTTTGAGGAGCAGAGGACTGACAGCGACAACAACCAATCACAGCAGCGCAGTCCCTCCGGTTGATCCAACCATGAAGTTTATTATCAAATCAATGTCAATTTGTAAATAATATTATTATTATAATAATATAATAATAATAATAATATAATAATATAATTATATTATTATTATTATAATAAGTAATAATAATAATAATACATAATAATAATAATAATTAGAATAATAATAATAATAATAATAATAATAATAATAATTGGTAGAGATAATAATAATAATAATAATAATAGTGAAGCTGTTTCATTATGACACTAGTTTGGGGGGGCTGGTACAAAGTAGGCTACGTGCACTCACATACTTTTCCTACTTAACTTATTACATAACTTATAACATACATACATACACATACATACATACATACATACATACATACATACATACATACATACATACATACATACATAGTGTGCACTCACTTTAGTCTATATTTGTTCATGTTGTATATCCAGTATTGTAAATATTCTGATAATTTAAAATTCTGATTCCTTCCCTCATCTCCAGTATGTGCAGCGCTTGAAGAAAACACGTTTTTGTTTGTTTGTTTTTATGGTGATTTAAATACATAAATAAATCAACCCGTCACTCACATGATGGGGACAACTCTTCCTCCGGCCGACTCCACGTACTTCACGTAAGAGGCAGCGATGTAACTCGTCGCGTTGGCGGGAAGATAGAGGTTCTCCTGGCATAATATACCTCGATAGGGAAATCAATATATTAATGCATTAATCAATGCATAAATCAAACAGTGGCGTTTTCTCCTGGATGCCAAGGGAAGCCATGCTTCCCCCATTTTCACAAACTATCATTGTGATTTTAATAAAAGCATTGAAACATTTTCGTTGTCTCGTTCTGTGTTCTGCATTTGTATTACATGACATGTTGCTGCGGCTGTCTTCCCCGTTTCTCATGAGAAACAGCGCCGCTGCACTTGAGGTGAATGAGCGTATTGCGTTCCTGCGGTAGCAGAGAAGCAATCATGTTAAGTCTATGGGGAGGAAGCCAAGTGAATTTGGCATCCTTTCATTAAAAAAATAAAAATAATTGACCAATCAGATAGGGCTACGTCATGGGACTGCTTTGACTGCGAATGGTCAGGTCTATGTAAAAAAAACTGTCAAGGGAAGCCACCTGTCTCTGGCTTCATACCAATCAAATCACAGTATATGACACACGATGGACACACGTCACTCAAAACAAGTCAACAGCGGGCGGGACAGTACATGGGATAGCTAGCTAAAATTGTAGTTTTCCACTGTTGCTATAGCTAATTCACATCGTTGCAGCAATGGAGGGTGGCGATTTGGATTATTTGGTGAAAAACAACTTCACAAAATTGCCATTTCAGCAACAACTGAAGATAAAATCAGATGGGAGGCCTGTTGTTCAGTGGCTCCAGCGACACGGCCGTGCACGCTCATAACATCCACGTGAGTCGTCGTCCCCCCCCCCTGTGTTCTGGGCTGTATATTCATCCATCCATCCTGTGTGCACTCCATGCCTTCTTGACTTTGTCCCATCTTAAACGTGTGCCCTCAGACCGGTGAGTTGTTGCGCATCTACAAAGGCCACAGCCACTCGGTCACCTCCATCATCATCCTGGGGCAAGGTGATGGTGACGCGCCTGTCTAGACAAGCTTAGTGCGCGTCTACGAGCTGCAGGTAACTCTTGGCTTGGGACGCTCTCCACTAATGTACTCGCCGGTCGTGTTGTTAATTACTACCCGGCGAGTTGGGGTAGTAGGGCCGTTTGATTGGACGACGCCATTCAAATACACACAGAGAAATCGGACACTTGTGAATGAGTCGTTGTTCTTCTGGTTTCCAGTCCCACGACCGGCTGCAGGTGTACGGGGGCCACGCGGACATGGTGATGTGCATGGCCATGTCATAAGAGCGTGGTACGTAGCATATGTGTTGTTGATTCTGCACCCGAAGCGTGGTGGCTCCCATCCTGCCCTCCCACAGAGCAGACTCCACCACTCAGTGTTTCCGTCTCGGTCCTCAGATCTACACCGGCTGCTATGACGGCAGTGTCCAGGCGGTGAAACTGAACCTGATGAAGAACCACCGCTGCTGGGTAAGGGGGCTGTGTCTCCGTCTCCTCCGTTTGTCTGTGGGTTCAGCAGAGCTCTCAGTTAATTGGCGGAGCCTTCAGAGAGGTGCTGTAACAGTAGCTGTCACAAAGCGTGTCTTGTGTAGATCTAAATGTGTGTTTGTGTTGAGCCCCGTGGCGTTGGTCCGGTGCTCATGACCTTTCTGCCCCCTTGCTCCTGCACAGTGGCACGGCTGTTCGCTGATCTTTGGCGTGGAGGAGCACCTGACGCAGCACCTGCTAAGCGACCATAGCAACCCCAGCCTCAGCACGGTCCGGTGCCGCTGGAAGAACTGCGAGGAGCTCTTCCCCACGCCGGATGCCGTGCAGCGGGTGAGAGCGCCGGCACACACTGACCCCAGCACATCTTGAACACCCCCTTGGTGCCATTTGACCGGACCCCGCGATCCTCACGTCCCAGTCATGTCGTTTCCTTAATCCTTATCCTCCCAGTCATGTCGTTTCCTTAATATGAATCATCCTAGTCATGTTGTTTCCTTCATATATATGATCCCAGTCATGTCGTTTCCCTAATCTGTATCCTCCCAGTCATGTTGTTGCCTTTATATGTTTAATGCGAATCATGTAGTTTCCTTAATCCTTATCGTCCCAGTCATGTAGTTTCCTGAATCCTTATTGTCCCAGTCATGTTGTTTCCTTTATCCTTATCATCCCAGTCATGTCATTTCCTTCATATGTATCGTCCCAGTCATGTTGTTTCCTTTACATGTATCGTCCCAGTCATGCCGCTTCCTTAATCCTTATCATCCCAGTCATGTCATTTCCTAATCCTTATCCTCTCAGTCATGTTGTTTCCTCAATCCTTATCCTGTCATGTCCTTTCCATAATCCTTATCCTCTCAGTCATGTTGTTTCCTTAATCCTTATCCTCTCAGTCATGTTGTTTCCTCAATCCTTATCCTGTCATGTCCTTTCCATAATCCTTATCCTCTGTCATGTTGTTTCCTTAATCCTTATCCTCTGTCATGTCCTTTCCATAATCCTTATCCTCCCAGTCATGTCGTTTTCCTCCACAATAACTTGAGGTACTGCTTAATATTACACGCAATAGCTTCACATTGATACAATTCAAAGCCACGTTGTCATCTGGTTATGTTGCTCATATCTTTAGTTCTGGCTATTGAGCGATTCCATAACATACGAGCATGCAGCTCCCACCGGCCTCCATGTTGAACTGGTTTACCCCATCTTGCTGCAGGAGCTGCCTTCACACATGCAGAACCACACAGAGAAGCACAGCCAGCTGAGCCTCTAACCCACAACCTGAGGTATATTGTTTTGTTTTTTTAACCATGATTATCGGCCAAGAAACGATATATTGGTGCGACCCCTGGTCTCGGCACAACGCTCACTGCACTTTTTACTGTTTACTTTTCAGATCTTTGGATGCAGAAGTTCTCTTCGAGTGGAAAGATGTGTCTATTAGTTTGCTTACACTGCAGCTCTATAGCTGATGTTAGTTTTTGGTTTACACACAGCAAAGGTGCATTGTTAAACCAATATACTGGCTTATACTGGTGATGCTCAGGCAATGCACCTAAAGTCAGAAAAGTACATAAAAAATTGTTTTGTTTTCAACCCGATTTAATTTACAATCCATCTGCAAGATTTGAGTTTAACACGTCACTCATGAGTCAATTGAACATTTATTTCAGTGTATACGACCTTCAACTTGGTGCACCAAAACATAATAGAACATTGCGCATTGTTTTCATACATTTGATAAAAGCTTAGCGTTAAGTGTTGGGCTTGCATTCATGTCGTAGAGAGAATCCGTTAGCCTGTGGTTCATCAGTATCAGGATGCCTTACGAGCGCTTTGGATTTAAACAGACGCCTGTTTAAAATCAAGACACAGGTAAAGCACCAACACAATCCAACCTCTTTCTCTGGCTGCTCTCACATGACGCTTGCCTTACTTTGACGGCAAGCGACGCTGGACACACATTTAGCCAATCAGAAGCATCAACTGCACAGCATTCGTTTCGTCGTAGACCGCGGTGTCCTTGAGGTTCCGTTTCCGTTGGTTGTGGTGTTGCTCTGCTGGTGGGTCACAGACCAGACCAATAGACCGTAGCCAGACTCCACTATGAATACATGGTCAGTTGAAGCCACTGCAGAGGAAACCACGTCAGAGTCCATTAGTTACACATTTAGAGTGACCCGTGTATCATATTTTATTGTGAAAAGGGGCGTCACTGCGGGACAAACACAGGTGTCGCTCATTACGGATCTTCTACTTGTTTGGGATAGTAGTCTAAACTAATAGGTCTACTCCTACCCATGCTGCCCTGGTGGTGCATAGAAGCAGCCACTGGCCTACCTCTAGAACGTTGAGCTTGATCAAACCATCCCCGTCTTTGTCAAAGGCATGGAAGGCCCCTGCAGAGGACACGGTACCGTTCTGTTAGCACGCTGGCAGTGACCTCATGAAAATGTATTTTATGTCATCTTTCCTTTGTAGAAACCATCACATTTGTTCCCAATTACTTGAACTACTTTCAAGTCATTAGTTTCTCATGAATAAACCCGTTTGCCAAATTGGGCCTTTTGTGATTTGTGTGTGTGTGTGTGTGTGTGTGTTTAGAATAAGTCTAAAGTGTACTTACTGAACATTCCTTCTAGCCTCACAAAACAGCAGATGAAGCTGTCAAAGTCGATGTTGAGGTGTTCGTCTGCGTAGCGCATGGCCAATATGTCGTACAGTTGCTTGTTGAGGTGGAAACCTTGGTGAGGAAGGGATGACATGGAGGTTATGGTTTGACATTCACTCAGGTCTGATTAGTACAAGGATTAGTTTAGATGGTCAGTACATGGAGAACAAATGTCGTATCATCAAATGATGTATTACAATATAATGATACTGTCCTTACCTGCATCATTCACAGCGTTCCTCATCTCAAAGCTGCTGATAGTGCAGGATTTGTCTTGGTCGTAGCGTTTAAAGATGAGCTACAGAGAGAGGTTTCTGTTTGGGTCATTGAAAAACAGTCCACGTGTTAACACACATTTCCATCCTCTCCTCCTTATCCACACGCAGTAGAAAGATATACGAAAAACCTTATTGTACCTTCGGCTTCTTCTTCTTCTCCCCCTGAATGCCGCCATGTTCGATTTCCTTATTGGCCTTCGCTCTATCTGACACGAAGACGATCGGCTGCAGAGGGCGGAAAAGATTTTTGATGAGGATGAAGTCGAGAGGAGGATAAGGCTCTAGTAAGAAACTGAACATGTTGAAGGCCAAATGTTATATTATCAAATGAAAAGGGCGAAGAGAAAAGACATTGGGCACACATTGTTAGAAAACAGAGTTTAAATAAAGGTTCAGAGTGTGGCCGCCATGAACTCTACATGCATTACCTTTTCTGTCTTTTCCTTGCCTGGCTGGTGACCGGTAAAGTACAGTAAATGTGGAGACCAATGAGATGAAATTAGATGGATAAAGGTTAAAAGAAAAAGACACAATTTCTAATTTGTTATTTACAGAAAGTGGGAAATAAAGTGAACATTAGTAAGAAGAGATGGAAAATCTACAGAAAATTGTTGGCGACATGAGAGCTCAGAAATAAAAGGAATAGATGCTAGACAGCAATAGCAGACAAATGAATGTTCATTTCAGATCATGTTTATTAGAAGAGATTGATCAACAGTTTAATGAGACTTTATTGAACGTACAATCTCTAATTGTAACTCTGAGTATTATTAATATCATCACCCCAAAACACAACCTTCAACACAAAAAGACCATCCAAATATCAACTTTATATTGTGCACTGTGACTACAAACCAAGTACATACCTGTATTTGTGTGGTTATGGCATGTTCACACAGGTTCTGCCCGCTTTATTGTTCCTCTCCAGGTTGGCGGCCTTTCAGATATGGAACCCAGTGGGAAAAAGAGGAAGGCCAAGCCGAACAAGGGTGAGTGATTTTCATCTTACAGGAAGAATGACCATTTTATATAAACATACGTGTGAAACCATTATTGGCGATTCAGATGAACTTACGAAATTCCTACATTAGATCAAATGTAGCGATCATCAGAAAAAACAAGGCCCTGAGAAGGTGAACCAGCACTTGTCTTGTTGTAGGCCCTGAGAAGTAACCAGCACTTGTCTGTTTGTAGGCCCTGGAGAGGTGAACCAGCTCTGTCTCTCGTTGTTAGGCCCTGCAGGAAGATGGAAACCAGCTCTTGGTCCTGTCTTTTCTTTCCCCCGGGGAGGATGAAGGTGGGCAAGTCCCTGCGAGGAGCGTGGGATCCGCTCTCTGCATCCAGGGGGCCCGCAACCCACCCTGGCCAGGGCCGCCCTACGCAGATGTCCCAACGACTGGCTGGTGGTAATCCGGCAGCAGAGTACCCCGCCACGCCCCCCCCCTCCTGGTCAACTTCACTGCGCTGACGGAACCCCATGAGCGGAACTCCTCTTGTGGGTCATTTTTCGTGCAAGGACTTGACTTCATTTGTGGTTTTTTTGTGTCCTCTGTTTAGTTTTTTACTGAGGCCAGCAGTCTAAGAGCGAAACGCATTGAGATCCTGCAGTTTATGCAAGGTAAGATTTGACCTTGTCCCCGAAATATGGACAGAATTCATGGAAATGTGGCAACACGACATGCATCACAATGCACCGTTAATACTGTTGATTTTCTCAAATATGATGTTGCTATTCCCTGATTTAACCAAAAAATTATTACAATAATGATAATCTATTCTTCTCTCTGGGATTAATTGAAAAATCTCTTTAAAAAATAAAATAAAAAGCTATATCATTGTGCAAGCTAGCTCATTGTGCATAAATAATGGCAGGAAGAAAAAAAAACCTCAATTTGTCTTTTAGGTTGCCCTGAGCCACCTAGTGCAACAGCCCCCGTGGCCCCCACCTCCTCCCCGGCACCCAGAGCTCTGTCGACGCTGGAACCCGGAGGTGGAGGCCAAGCCCCCCCCTCTTTCTCCGCCCAGCCCTCCCTCCCTCCACTGCCCACGACCCCCTCCACCACGACGAGGCTCGCCAACATGCCCCCATCACAAGAACAACCAGCACCACCACCACCTCCTCCACTGCTGCTGGCCGCTGATGTGAAGATGCGGTGCAGCCCTCAGCCAGGGGACATGAGCAACGCCGGGCCACCGACACCCGGAGGTGGCCCGGCGGAGGGAGGAGGGAGAAGCAGGGAGAATGAGGAGGAGGCAGCAAGCAGCTTGCGGAGATGGCTATGAGGAGCGACGGATCCCTGGTGCTCATGGAGCCGTCCACACACGACGTCATCCACATCGACGAGTCAGACAGCGAGGTTTCGCCCCAGAAGGTTCGTAGGCCGCTGCACCATCGGCCACATGGAGAACCCGACTCCACTGGAGGCCCCGTACCCCCCCAGCCACCCAGGGGCCGCCGCCCCACGCAGATAACTCAGCTCTGCTCAAGCCCCCCAGCACCCAGGGGGCCAAGGAAGTCCCTGCGGGTGCCTTGCGCTCCTAAATCTGGTGGAGTCATGTGACCCCCTTCACAGGACGTATCTATAGAAAGCCCTTGAAACCCCTTAATGTGCGCATTGCAGTTTTGTTGTTGCACCCTGTGTTGAACTGAAAAGAAATGTACTATTGTATTTGTTGTATTATGAGACCAGTTTCTTCATTAACATTTTTAGGGTCTGCATAATATGTGGCCACAATTTATTTTAAATGTATGTGATCAGCAGATTGTGTGAAGTCCTCAAGGGAAGTCTCTCTCTTTCGCTCTCTTTCCCCCCCAGAGCCCACGGAGGTGCCCGAGCAGGAGATGCTGACCCTGGGGTCGTTCCAGAACCACACGGGCCCCGTCCACAGCCTGCAGGTGTACGGCGGGCGTCTCTACACCTGCTCAGGGGACGGCACGGCGCGAGCCTACTGCCTTGTGGTACGCTCACAGCACCGCCTTCCAGCGGTCACATGAGGTCATGTTTAGAGCATGGAAAACTAATTCCAAGCTTCCAAGTAGCATACTCGTATCGTCAACACTCACTGGGGTTTGCTGATTGGCCGAGATGCAAGATTTTGGTTGGTGTTGCGAGGCTCGTTCGCCAACAATCAGTGTGTTTGTAGACAAGACTGGAAAAGGAGCCTTTTCAC